>QYTT01083776.1:20323-43119 GCA_006980735.1 Dasypogon diadema
CTGGAAAGCATTTAATGACTATGGATGCCGATGTATGGTTACAGCCACATGCTGACGAAATGTAATCTAACTTCAGATGGAAATCTTCTGAAATCCTGGCTTAACTCACAAATTCCATCCGGAAAATTTTGAAATTTTTGTTGCTTCTTAAATAAGTGAAGTAATTTTTCGCTTTTTAAGATTCAAATTTCCACAAGTGCACTTTTTATTTCAGAACACTTTAGTTTATTCCGTACTCTGTTTAGCTTGTAAATTCACACATTATCCACGTTTGTGGCCGAACGGGCTGTACGTCTTCTCCCCTGTTGGCGTGGGTTCGAAACCTACAGAGGGCACGTCGATTTATCTGGGTACCAGTGGTTGAGGCAACTTAACTGACGAGAATTGTACTTGCGAAGTCACAAATTGTGCCTCACTTGCGACATTTGTTAGGTTAAAATTTCCCAATCTCCTCTTCCCTAGGATTTCCCTTCGCCTAAGCTCTGATGCATCATAGAGTTGTCCTCTGAGCATGTTATTTAAATGTTGTGAGCCTGTACCTCAAAATTGACTAACTGATTCTTCCTTCGTGGACATAGTTGGCATCTCGACAACCATGTTAAAATCGCGGGCTACTAATTGCCGAGACTACCCAAATCGAATAGAATCATATTTTTGAACTTATCTCCGTTGGAATACCTTACCGTAGGAGACAAATGCCTTTATGATAAATTTGTTCCAATTAAGACACGCGATTTACTGCTGAGTTCCGCCAATATTATGCTGAAGCGTTTTCGCACATCTGAATAATGGAACGAATTCTGTAGCCTGAGTAGCAAGGACTGCAAAGTATACTGTGAAGTTTACAGCTCTTGAAAAACTTTAGATTAAAAACCTGTATAATAACTTGAGATCTGCAGGTGTTTGTAAGAGCAGAATTGTCGTTCCAAATGTCAACTCAGGTTATCTGAATCGCATTTTCAGCTTATAACACCAGCCATTTCTACTCAAAATAATTACTTAGTTTTTTAGTCCTTAGTCAGGATCCCACCGACGTTTTCTCCTTTATCGCAATCAATAAGGCAGATGTTTTCATAGCAGCTATGACTATTATGTCCAATGCATGTGCTCTGGATGATTTGCAACCCAACGTTATTAGAATATTGTTACCAGTTATTCTACCCTTTGTTTATCCTTTATTATTTACCCATTCCTAAAAAAATTCTTTGACCTGGTCAAACATCGTTCGATTTGTGATTTCCGTTTTCTCTTGAACGTATTCGGGAGGATTATAGACGAATAATTTTCCAGGCATATCATCTAAATGAGTAGTTATTTTGGTTTCAAATAGGATTCTACCCCAAAAACAGTTGTAATACTACCCTGCTCAAGATTTCTTACGATATTAAAATTGCACCATATCTTAAAGAAACTCCGCCAGGAGATCAGTTTTTCTGGAATTCATAATCTCTGATTAAGATATGAACTTAAGGAGCATATGAGAGCAGCTGATCTGTAAGACGAAACATTATCAAATCTTTGAAGACCAGAAATTAAGTGGATCCAATCATTGAATGTCATCTCAGTTTTCTAGGAGATAGACAGTCTAATTTAGGGGAAACAGCACTTTACGGCATAACTAGCGTCTTAACTACTAGTCAGTACTCGGTAGTATATGTGGCAAATGCCGTAATAGACGCAGGCTCGTATACCTTCAAGCGATTATTAGATTAACTCAGGAATGAGTTATATAATGTACCATACATCGCGACTTTATATAGTTCAGTACTAATCTGTTACAGATAGGCCAATTATTTATTCCCTCAAGGTCATCATTAACGTGAACAATGCAGTCCCAAAGTAGACCAATGGACCAGATTAAGTAGGTTAGAACATCATCAGCACGCATATAAATAAATTAACATCTTTAGTTACTTTGGATAGATCATTAATAAGTAGACTAAATAACAAAGCATGAAGTATTTAACCTTGAGGAATATCATGCTTAGTTGGCAGAAGACTGGGGAGGGCATTTGCCACCCTTACCTGCTCATAATGATCTATGAGGTGGCCTTTAATTAAGGAGAATACCGTGATGTACACTGTCGAACGCTTTGGAAAAGTCAAGGAGAACTAAGGTATTGAACAAATGGTCACTCAAGGCAGATCACCTTAACAACTGGGGTTTCGCAGTTATTTCTAGGTCAAAAGCTTGATTGCCATAGAGTCAATATTCTCTTATCCATAAGGTAGCCCCAAACTTGTTTTTAAACATGTTTCACAAGTATTTTAGACAGGAAATCTAAAACACTAATAGGGAAATCGGAATACTAATAGGGAAATCGGAATAATAGCGGAAATCATGAGAGCTACATCCCCGTGGTTGTCTTAGGAATTGGCAGAACAATGGTTCTTTTTTTAAGGTGATGCCCTAAGTTGCTATAGGACAGCCTAGGTGAAAAGATGAAAAGAAACGCAGGAAAAGAATTGGGATTTCAAGTGAAGGTGTCAATGCACATACAACTTGAACAGTTACGGTCTGTAGAAGATGATGAAGAGGATGAAGACGATTCGGTGCGCGAGTATCACGTGTAGGGATTAATCTGGTAGGAATCATACCAGTGATTTAGTTGGAACAATGTCCACCTACTTTCAGCAATAAAAGACTGTAAGGCACGCAGCATTGCACCTGTGCTCCAGGGGATCAATTTTAGAGGTAAACGTATCGTAGCCAATAAGCTTAAATGCTTTCTTTTGGATCGGAGACAATTCAGTGCATCCTGCCCCCACCCAAATATGTGAATTAAATTCAAGTCTGTATCTGATATGAGCCTTGTATATAAAGGGTCTCAATGTCGTTGTTAAACGATTCAATAATGCGTGCACAATTATCATCAGTGGCATTACCACTAAAAGTTAGGAAAACACAACGACGTTAAGCAATTGTTAATAATATGAAAGAGATACCTATCAGTTATTGGCAGAAGAAGGCTAATGAAACGAGGTGATAAAGTGTCAAAAACCTAGTTATCTTTCTTGTCAAGTTATGATACTATATTTTTGGTACTATATTTTCAGTGAAAGATAATTTTCTGTCCACTTCAACAGGCACAGGAATACCTTATCGTTTTCTTGGACTTTTTCAATGTTTAAATTTTCTGCATAAATTTGAAGAAATTAATATTTTAATTATGTAGAATTTGTAATATGGTCAAATAAATAAATATAATAACTACATAAATGCGGTGGCACATGACTAACGAGAGCTGGTAATCGAATTTCACTGGTACATATCAACACTTGAGCTTTTTGCCGACAACAGAATTAGGTATCAGATACCACTGGACGTTGCAGAAAATATGTGTTTCGTAATTTACAGCAATTTAAGTAAAATGTAAGCTTTTTATCTGTACCTAAGACACATAATGGGTCTTGTATGACAACATACAGTAATCAGTAGAAGTCATTAGCTCTGTAAACAATTAGGTGGTTTGAAATCCACTAGACTAGAAATATTATAATTAACATTCGCTAAAGATTTGCAGTCAAACAGACATAAAATTTAAGGTTCATATAACAACAGTGATTGTATTAATATTATAAACTCTTAGCAGTTGTTAAGTTCACCAAATCATAGGCATAACGTGATATAAACTTTTCTTAATCTGCAATAATTAATAACTAAAGATATAAAACGGCATCAGATTTTGAAATATTGTTCAAACTCAATATATGCAACGAAGAAATTTTTGCTGGTATATCGTTACTTCCCAGTTCTATTCATAATTTCAAACCGATTTAAGTAAATTAGCACACCAGCACTTATTACCAATTCTGAACAAAAATTAATTTCACCAATAATTTGATATAATTGCAAAGTATTGCACACCAGCTGTTAGAGGTCGCTTTGTAATTGCTCTAGGCGACGAAATAAGCTCCGCCAAATGAGTGCCAACATTACATGGTATACTGAAATCATTTCCACACATTTTGCGATTTGGGGCACATCATTATTACTTCATACGAGGTTTCTCATAATTACACCTATACCTCCGGGGAACCCTTCAGGACAGCTTTGGGCATACTGTGTTTGATCATTCTGAATCTGAGAGCAACCCATCTAAGTCTGTCAGATTTTTTAAACCTCCATCAACGATAGATATATTTGAGGGGGCTTCAAAGTAGACGTATACAACCTGATGTTGTCAAGAAATAAAACGAATTCAGTAGATATGTTTATATATACAAATTTTTGGGATAAACATTGGCCAAAAAATGCTATATAAGGATTCCCTTTTGGTCTATTTCGGGTTTTACACTCCGCTTCATAACTACAACACCACCTTGATTTTTAGTTTTTTTACTAGAAATTGTTTTTTTTTTTGCAATTGGTATAGATACAAAGTGTTATGTAAAACATTATAAAGGGTTTTCATTAAGGGCGATGCATTTGTTTTTTTAATAAAAAGGCCTGTGTATAAGATATTAAGCTAATTTTTATTCCATATGAAAGTATATAATCGATACCATTAATTGTGAAATATAATATTATATTATTCAAATGTCCTGTACGGAAACGATTGCAGTAGTGAATGAGCTGCTTTGTTGTATTTAATCATATATGGTAGACATTGCAGAATTAAAGCGTCAAAACAAACTGGAGTACGACATATACAAAAAAATCTAGTACAAGGGTGCGACGTCCCTATGGAGAAAGCCTATATTACTTTTAATAAAAAAAAAACAATAATCTTATCTCTCTTTGAATATAAATCGATTAATTTAGTACTTCGTGGGTCCATCTCGATTCTCCACTAAGGCAAAAGCCTGTCCCGCATGCTCTCAACGTTTTTTTTAATGTCTCGCCATTTAGCCTCTATACTGCTTATTATTTTCGTAAATTCACCTTACCCGTATCCCTCATAAATTTTCACTAGGGTTTTGGTCTGGAGAGCAGGCCAGCTCATTGCCTTGCTTCTATGGATGGTAGCGTTTTTATCCTGGAAGACTACTGTTTATTTTGATGCTCATTCCAAAAGGATATGAGCTTTCTTCCAGAACTCTAATGTGTTCGGCAATATACATTCTAGTAAAAGTAAAGGGTAATAGAAGTACTTCCGAAGGCGAAAAATATTCCCAAACTATTGAACTCCCTCTACCAAAATTTTGTCGGAAAAGTACATTAGTTCCTTTTGAAAATCCCTCCAAAACATTGATAACCATCTGGGCCATCGGGATTGAGTTTTTGAGTTTCTTTCTCTTCAGAGAAAATGCTGATGCCAGCTACGAGTATACACGTAAAGCTTTTAAGCTCTCTCTTACGAAACGTATTTTTATATATACTTTTCTCACAAAAGCTTTCCTACTAATTATAACAGTGAATGGGTTAAAGTACAAATAAAAGTAATAACAACCGTAGTAATAATCATAATTTTTCCAGTACCATAATTTTTTGTAATTTTTCTTCTACTTGTTTTGGGCAATCCTTGTCATTTTTGCTCGAGCCTCGACTTAATACTCTTGTTGTATATGCTCGCTGATATATAGCATTTACAATTTCAATAACAGCTACAGCCAGATCAAAATCAAGGCCAACCAGATCAATTTCAACGCCAACCAAATCAAAATCAAGCACACCTATTTAAAAAACAAGACCAACTAAATCGAAATCAGCGTCAACTATTTCAAATAAATGACAACTTTTTCAGTTTCAAATACAACCAAATCAACTTCAATAGCAGCCAATTTAACATGCTAAATAGATAGTAAATACAGAGGTATAATGTTATCAAAAGTTATCAAAAGTTATTCCTAGTTGCTGGATAACCTCTTAGGTTGGGGTTTTCGTTTTGAAAAATACAAGTAGGTATATAAATTATTATAAGAACAATTTTACTTCAGGTAAAGCTACTTTACTGCTTTACTAACTATTATATCAATGATGGCATTTATATATAATGTACTAAGGCTGTTCATGAGGTTATTATGAACATTTTAATTTTAAAGTTGAAAGCTCTGGGTCTTCATTTATCCTTTCTCATGTAGATTAAGAACAGACTCTCAAATAGTACTCATTGTGTGTAAACTTCTCTCCAGGATAATTGCTAATAATTCTGGCGTTCCTCAGAGCAGTGGCTGTAGACCTGTACTTTTTTCTATAGCATTAGCCCTCCAACTGCGAGCGATTTTCACACTTTTCTAAACAAAATCGCTGGGAATTTTATTTCTTGCATTGGTTGATCATTAGCAGAATTTTTTCCCTAAACAAATGGAATAAAATTAAGTAGAGAAACAGAAAATATTTTAGTTTATTACTTTACACGTTTTGAGAAACGTAAATTTCGCGTTTAATAACAGTACAGAAAATAAACGCAATTTGCGCGTCCTCCGTGGTTGAAAAGTTAATGATGTTGTTCAATGCTTTACTTTTTCGAATGCTTTTGTCAAAGTGTATCGAATTTTACTGATACTTTAGGTGTTGTTAAACGGAGCTGTAAGCCGTTTAATAATATATTTACTCTGAACATTTTATATAACTCTTTAGTAAGACTCCTTTGAATTATTATTTAATGATATGGGTCCTATATATGATATTCGTAATAAGATTGTAGCCTGTGTAAAGATCATTTTCAAGGTTTTCTATATGGAAATACTACACTGAAAGGACAATATTCCATCCTGTAATACCCGCTGTATGCATCTAAGTTTTCCAGACCAGAATTTTGACCAAATAGGAAGTGTTGAACGTTCGCTAGAGACTTATTGTACGATAAGATCAATTGCCCTGATATTCTCAATCAAATAGGTTTAAATGCCTCAGGAAAGAATTAATGTTGAAGACAATTACTATATGTACTCAAACATAGAAAAAATTATGGCTACAATAAGTTTTTGAAAAAAATTACATTTATACATTATTCTCAATTTGGATTTTTACTTTATAATAGATATTTCTGTAAAACAATTATAATTAAAAGTGAAAATATGCTATATAATGCTAATGTTTTGTAATAGTATAATAGGAACTTGTGTGAGGTTGGGCAGGTTCATCATAAAACGCAAGGAAACTATTCAGTCTCATGCCACTGATCTGTTATCTCTGAAAACGCGCGTGAGCACATATACCTCCAAATAGAGAAAAGGTTCTATCACGACAAATCCTTTCCCGGATCGAAGATTTGGGAATGCGCATCCCTATTTCTTTTTCGTGGTGGGTATTCTTTAGGAAAACGTTTTGTTGATAACTTAAGCGATTGTAACGCCCAAGTTCTTAACCCCTATTACTGTACGTTCCTGGTTCATTGTGAATTCCTTGTTTTAAGCGTGTTATATCTGGTTATCTTATGTCGAATAATCGCAGGTCATAGTGATTTAATTTTAAAACACTTTAGTTCTAGTTCATATACATCGAATTAGCGAATTAGCTCTGTACTTTTTAGGATACTCTCCAGTAAATTTCTTCATTAGGCATAATATAGTTAATAACAAAATATGGTAATGGTAAGGAATTGATACTTTCCTTTAATCTTTCTCCTCTTCCCCGTTCTTTCTAAACAAGGCGGGGTGCTTTCTTTAGACGTTGCGAAATCATATACATATATAAAACGTAATTTCCTGATGCTGTTTCCGAAACTTAGAACCAAAACACTATTTTTTCTTTCATATATATTTTCTTTGATCTTGCAACCTCAGTTGATTTGAGTTAAGAGGATGAAGAAAGAAGGAAAATAATATGTCTGTAATCAAGGGGAAAGAGACAAAGCGAAAGAGGAAGTAGTGCGAAGAATGTGGATCGTAAGATTGTGCTAAGTGGCATAATACAAGTAAAGGAAGATTTCGAATGTAATTTTTGTATTTAAACTAAAAATTTTGCAGACTTCTGCATGGAAAATACTATTGGTTAAGAATCACACAGGGAATAAAAATCTTATTTTTAATAAACTTAATAATACGTTTAAATCACTCTCTTTCTATAATTGCTAAAATCAAGATTTATGTGATTAAAGCGCCTTAGAGTAAGGAGTTCCAGTTACAGCATTTGTAAGGACATAGTTAAGTTTTTAAGGTGATACTATTAATATTAAGTCAAGTCACATCGATTTGTAGACCAACTTTCGATTAGATATATAGAAATATGTAGTGAGGTGCATGGTAAAGAGTTCTATTTCTAGAGCAAAATTCAATTCTGAGTGATTACAAACACTGCTAATTAAGAAAAAACACTCCTTAAATTTAAGACCATCAATACTTTCTCTCTGTTTGGCGAAGAGAATGCGAACATAAGATATAAGGGGGATGAGGATTTTCACACTTTCAGTTATTCTCGAAGTTTTTCTTCAGCGCATGTTTATTTCTTTTTATATTACCATTATCATGTAATTCTGCCAGACTTTATGAAATTGTCTATAATATATTAGAAGCAGCGAAATGTTGACATAATTCATTCACTTATTTACCAAATTCTATTTGGAAAATTTACCAATCAATGAATGTGGGAAATCTTTAGAAACCCTGACTAAAATCAGTAGAGAAATGGAAGATGCAATTTTCTGTAACATATTCCTTAGTATTATAATTTTAAAAATAATAATAATACATTTTTCTGCAATTTTTAACCGTTTAATAAAAGGTGGAATTTTCATTTGAAAATGAATATTTGGTCCTGGATAGTTAGCAATATGGGTCTGGATTTTTAGTACTGTGACCGCAAAAGATCCTGAACATTTAACATTAGTAAATGATTTTTAGTGATACCTTTTCTGATCCCATTGCATAGTGATTGAACAAAACGCTGCACCCTAGAAAGGTTGAACACACATGAAAACACAGACTTTATTTTTCTACCGATGAAAATATATACCCATAATATCAGTTACTTTTGTTGGGATATGTTTGGAAAATATTGTTGAAAGTCAAAAGGTTTAGAAATTTCCCCTGTAGAGAAAATTACAACGAGTATTGACAACATCTTACATTAGATCATTTCCAAGAGACTTTTATGCCGCATGAAAATCAAACAAATAGCGATAAAAATAGAAATTGGAATTTTTTTTAATTTAATGGAATTTAAAAAATTTTGTACTGTAAAAGTTCTGAATTGCATTAGAGCAAAAGAAAGTGTTCAACTAGTTTCCATCCGAAATTTAAAAATAAGGGTAAGCAAGCAGTAAAATATTTAAATATTCGTTACATCTAAATGTTGTTTAAAAAGAAAGTATTTTTATTTTAAATGTAATCATAAAAAAATCGGATGCCTCTGTATCTTGTGTCGCGAAAAATTCAATATTTCAGAATAGATTTTAGAACACTCTACTATTACCAGTCTACTTACTCCTTACAAAATCTGTTTGAGATAGTGTTCAGAAAAGGGTTAGACATTAGATACAAGCCGTTGAAAAAAGACGATGGATGAACCTATCGAAAGACGTGAGTAATCAACAAGTGTTACAGAAATATCTTCATATCACTTTTATTGGTAATAATATTGCCTAACTGCTGCTATTCTCGTTTTATTACGCAGATATTAACAGCAAAATTAATAAATTGTCCAAAAGCTAAGTTAGTGCCAAAGGTCCAGCATTAAATCACATTTTAAAGCATTCCTACCATAGCCACAATGGTCCATGAGAATTTTGTCATCTTGTGCAGAAAGCAGAGAACGACACAACACATAAGATTGCAAAGATACCCTTTCTCTATAAATTATTCCTGTATAATTTAGAGCTGAGTTTGGCATACATTTTTGAATGTACATGCATAGATATATATATGGATTGTATGGACGTGCATAAACTGTACACAGCTCTAGTTCTTAGCTGAACACTAAAAGGATATCTGAGCAGTCTGGAGAGAAACTGTATAAAGAAAAATTGGAAACGAAGACGAAAATGGAATTTTGAGGAAGCAAACTGCGCTAGCAGGAAAGTATAGAAACCACTGATAAAATTTATAGCCCTGCCTTTCCGCCATAAGAGCTGCAACCAACCAGAGATAGATTGCTGCAATGTATCCTGCCATTTGTTCAAAGAGTTTTAGTTTACAAAAAGAATTCCAACTGAGCTCCCTGATATTGACAAAATTGTCACATGATGATCTAGGCCCTAGGGAAGTGCAGTGGCGAAAAAACAGGTAGTAAAAAACAAGATGAAGTGAAAAACGTCCGTAGAAGGCGATAATAGCAATTTATGGCATTCTGTCAATAAAAGTCAATAGGATATCTATAGTACCTTGCTTTGGCGTTGTGCACAACTGCTGTGGACTCTGCTGCTGGGAGTGTATCTGATACTGCTGGTTTTGTTGCTGCTGTAAGTGATGTTGCTGCTGGTGATGGGATTGCTGAATATGTGATTGATGTATTGCTAACAGTTTTGTCTCATATGGTTTATGCGGTCCGCTCACGGAAAGCGGTTGACTGCCCAAAGCCATTGTTGCCGCTGGCATCATCAGCGTTGGCATAGCCAACATGGTGCAATTATTATTTATCGGAATACTGTTGTCGTTTGATTCTCTTTGAAAATGTTAAGATTTTAGTGTGGCGTTTTTCAAAGTCGACTTGTCCCTTTTAAAACATTTTACTCTCCTATGTGTAACAGGAGCAGAGCACAAACTGAACAAAGAAGCACTTTTTGGTATAAACAGAATATTCTCAAAATTTCATAATCACAATTCTATAACATCAAAAGAACAATCCGAACCACAACTTCCCGATAACTGGCCGGAATTTTTTTCTTGATTTTGTTAATCTTCCGGAAGGACAATTCTTTGAGTTCCTCTTCAGTTGCTTTTTAACAGAATTATTTATTTATTTTTTATTTTTTAAATGCGACGTATGTCCCCAATTCAAATTAAAGAGGCCGAAATAAAATCCCTTCGGTCTGTGCCGTTTTGCTCGAAAATTAAAGGATAAAAGGAACACAGAAAAATTAAAACGGTGTAAATATATTCATCTAAATATTTATACACTGTATATATCTACATAAGTACAACCTTTACTATATGTGTGGTACACGTTCCCTATCAACAATATAACGAATATCCTACCAGTGAGAGGACACAGTTCTGACTGAATCATTTGCTTAGCTTTCGCGAAACTATAGGAGACGAATCCAATTGAAATGAAATTGGAGAAATTCCGCAAGGTAATTGGGCGCATGCTATGAATAGAAAGGACGTTTCCCCACTCTTTCCGAAAAGGATATATTCAATACGCATGCAACTCCGAAAGGAGCTTTCTGCACGATTCCTCAAATCCTTGGGGAAAATAATTCTAACTTGGATGCAAATTATGCATTCCGCTCGTGTGTTGGTCAAAATGCGGCTCTCTAAGTGGTTGAAAAGAAAATTCTTATTTGTGTGCGAATTTTTCTCACCCAAATTAACGTATTCCTGCGTATTGGCACATTGACATAATTTAATTTGGCGTTAAGGATCAGCTTCCGTAAACTTAAAATTTTTGGCACATTTAATTAAGGCAAAGTAATTTTCCCTTTTGACTGTATGGGTGCAGTAACCGTAATTAAGATTTCTTCGACATTTTTCAAAAAGCTTTTTTCCGGTCCGCGTATAGGTTACTAGGAATTTTAAAAATTTGACCGCAAAGTCTGCAGAAGCTTAAAGTGTTTTCCGGTAGGGAGTTTTAGACGAAACGAATTAAAGTTGAAATGGGATGATTAAATTTTAAAGGTCTAAATTATATTGAATGAATTTTAACTTCATTATTTATTTATTTTTTTTTTCAAAGTAGAAAAAGAAGAAAAATTCCTTGGACCCGTGAGCGCAATTTCCACAAAAAGCTTATTTTGAATTTTTGCAATTGTTTTTTGTTTTTCATTTGGAAGTACCAAATTTTGTAATGTTATACAAAATGTTAAATGAAATTCGTATAAGACATATATTGCTACAAATCTTGTTATTGAATTTAGTTAATTGGGTTACTGGGTAATTTGCAATAAATAAGTGCTGATGCTCACTGCTGATTGTAGCCGCCATATAAAACGGAAGTTATCTAAAACACTAAACCTCCTGGCTAAGTTCACATCTTTTTTCGGTTCATTTTTTTTAATCGGTTTATCGGTTCGGTTTTTGTTTTTAAATCAGGATATACTTTTTAATTGATATGCCTGTGACTTATGCCTTAAAATGATTATTCATAAGTTCTGCATATAACTCAGACCTGTATTACTTGAGAACCGCTGTTTAGATGGTTACAAAAACGAACACTTTACCTTTGTTGTTGTATACATTGCCGAAATATCGTGCTGAAAAAGAAAACATAGTCGCATAGATCTTCTACCTTGGCTATATAAGAGGTATATTCAACGAAGTAGTGAACATATGTACACTAATATATATTCAATACCATGTTCATCGGTAGGTCGATTTTCTACTCAGATTCAGATGCTGTAGTTCCCGCTTATTCGCACGCAAGCACAGTATAGGGCCATGACAATATTACGATGCTCCGGTCACCAACCTGGCCGTTAACGCGACGCGACCCATAAAATCAAAACAAAGTGCCTGCTTATGCATATTCTGTTGCATTTTCCAAATCAAGCATTGTTTGTTTTACTGGGTGTCACAAACTAAGCAATTGCACAATGTAAATAAGCCCGAACTTTTTCAATTTTGAAAGGTAACAACTGCAGAAGCACAACACTTTTGCTAACAATTGTGGGTTCACGTCTGGTTTTTGACCTAAAATAAGCTCAGGCCCACAGCTGGGGATCGTAGCATCAAAAGCTCTATAGTGTGGTATTGAACATGCGCCGCGCAGTTAGTTCACGCGAGATTAAAGAAGTTTTTTTTCTAAATAAGTTCGTTCTGAAAATAAAAACTTGTGAAAAAGAGTCCGTCTGTTTTATTAACGATACTCAACAGTAGTTATTAATTAATTTACTCTAAAAGCATATATGAATTGTGAAAGTTGCCGCCTTTCTTTATCGTTATTTAAAGTAATAAATTAATTTTCTCGTTCTTGTTTCCCTCATATCACTATCATGGATTTCATACACATTCTCTTTTTCAAAGTAGCCAGGGACATCACATCACATCAAATTTGCTCAGTTGTTTTTGTTACTTTTGCATAAATAATAAACTAACGACATGTGTAAATAAGAGCTTTTATCGGAACACTTCACGAAATGGTTTCCAATGAAATGCTATCTTTACAATTCAGTCCATTACACGCTTACTGAACTTTTATGCTGTATTGAAATACGAATGTCTGCATGAAATATGTATGCAAAAGTGCTCTCGTATCCCAGGATGAATATTTAAATTGTAGAACGGATGTATAAATATTTCACAACAATTTTCCTACTTGAATAATGAGAAAAACTACTATAATTATGAATGGCAGAGAAATTTTAGTATTTGCCTTTTAGTCCGAATTTTAGAAGTTCTCTAGGGCATGGGCAGGGTTAATGGGTTGATGGGTTTGTTTTTAAGGGCAACATGTAATGTGGGACAGTAAATAGCTAAAATTTGAAGCCACTAGACATATTATAAATGCGAGGAAAGCTAAAACTCCTCAGCTTCTCTCAGGTTGGAAAATTACATTTCTAAAACCTTTAAGCCATTTTGAGGATAAAACTTCAAATAACTTTTTCAGTGGCTGAAAGCACCTAAGCAACCCATGTAAAAGTGCATTTTTAAGCCTGAAACATATTGCAATAACTGAGCAACGCAGCCGAACAGCCAAAAACGTTAGAGAACACTGGTTTCCATAAATTGAAACAGATTACGAGCAGCGCAGCCGATCAGCAAAAAATTTGGCTGCGCGGTCATTTCTACTTCTAAATTGGCCGTTCGCTGTTCAGTACTGCCAACCGGGAAAAGGGAAAAATTAGGAATATTTGAATCAAATTTACGGTTGTTGTTTTGGCAAAATCTTCGCTGCACCACTTTGCAATCTGTTCGACTGCGCTGCTCAGTCCTTGTATTCTGTTTCAGGCTTTCGGCAACAGAAAAACATCTACCATAATTCCTGCGTCATTTTTTCACGATTGCTACTAGATGTTTATCCAAAATTAAAGCAACTACGAGTGGATCATAAAGATTACTTCATAGCCCTAAAAATTGTTGCCGTGACCCTTTTAATGCTTTTAATTTACAGAGCTCTAAAAATTCTCATTCTGAAGTCTGATGATGACAAAGGGGATCTTCGTACATTGCAAGATTTAACTGGCGAGAATATGTAAACTCTGGAGAATTATAGTCGTAGATAAGACTGCAACCCCACGAGGGTCACCGTAAGCAACTAACGTGATGATAATGGCATTAAAATGTAATTCGAATATTGGACTCTGCCCATGATATTGACTTTTAATAAAAGTAAATAAACATTTATTTTCTGTGATCGTGTGGTAAAAGTAATTATAAAGCTAAAATACCATTGGATCACATTAGAATGCGATTCTTTAATATTGCCAAGTTGAAATTATCTTGAAGTACTGCAACCTTTAGAGCAGGGGTCTCCAAACTTTTTTGCCCGCGGGTCACATGGACTTTTGTAGGGTCTCTAATACAATCAATAAGTTACTGCAGGGATAGTTGGAAGAGAAACTTCTTTCTTGTCTTACAATTTAACATTTATGTGGTGAAATTTAAAAGAAAAAAATCTTGCATTTGTCTGCAAAATGCATGTAGCCCGCGGGCCATATCCGATTCACGTGCTGTAGTTTGTGGACCCTTACGCCAGAAGATCAAAATTTTATAATGCTGAGTGCTGGTTTTTCTCAATTTTTATCCAAGAGTAATTGTAGT
This sequence comes from Dasypogon diadema, assembly GCA_006980735.1. Lineage (NCBI taxonomy): Eukaryota > Metazoa > Arthropoda > Insecta > Diptera > Asilidae > Dasypogon > Dasypogon diadema. Next base: position 35,066 of record QYTT01083776.1, read on the forward strand.
GCCATCGTTTTCAATTCACCTTCTTCTTTTTCTTCTTGTTGCTTGTATCTTCTTATTATTGCGTATTTCAATCCGGAAGTTGTATCTCTGTGTAAAATTTTCTTTATTTCTTCCCAATAACTGGGACGTTCCAGTATAGTTATTTAATTCAATTCAACTATTTTGAATGCTAAAAGTACGTAAGATATATATTTTTGAGGTATCTGCATGAAACTCAGCAGCTTAAAAATAGGTTTAAATTATTACCTAATCAAGGCAGATACAAAATAGAAGAATAGGTATATTTATTAGCTACTGAAAGAAAACATAAAAAACATGAGAGAAATGGACGCATAGCATAATTTAGGAATTAATAGATTTTTTAAATTTACTAATGTTATCTCTGTACAACAGCCGGAAGAGCATTCCAACTGACCTCATTTATCAAAATTTAAAATCAAAGAGGTCCGATGTTGACCATATTGCAAGAATTAAGTTTAAGCAGCCAAATATACTGCACGGCCGGTGTTTATTAGCTTGTAAATAAATATGCATGCTTTATATTTAAGATATACGTAACCAAAAAGACCATTTCTATATATTCAGAAACACACGCAGATCTACAAAAACCATAAACACAGTCATTGAAGCATTCAGTTGTAAGTATATCAGATAATCGTGAGAAAAGAAGGGAATAATCGAAACCCTGACGAATTTTACTTTATGATTTACACTAACTTATGAAGGAAATATCGAAAAGTTATTTCGTTCCGAAACCAAAAAAATACCTATATTTTTACATATATAATTTTAACCGAAACTGAATCAACATAAAAAGTCGGCCAAGTGCTAGTCGTACTTGCGCAATTATTATTCCGCACAATGAAATTTATGTTATAGAATAAATTGTTTGCATCTTCAGCCACTTATTGTTTTATAAGTCAATATCTCTGATTCTTAAACATATTTGTTTGTGATGAATCGCATAATGCATTTCAGATCCTCTCGGGCCGACTTCTGCTAAGCTCGCACACTCCTTCGGATACATACGTCATCGTCACATGTCGTGCGTTACCCCCACCCTACCGTGCATCAAATGCAGAATAAAGTTTATTTTTCAACCTTTCTCTATTAATGTGAGGAAGTTATTTGGTGTACTATGATGGTGATAATTTTTATTGAAAGAAGACCTTATTGACTATTATTCTAATTTTTTCCAGATTTTTGTAGTTATTATTTATTTGGGATAGCAATTTTTAATTATATATTTGAGATGTCCACTTCATCAGGTTTCATTTGACACCCCACACGATGACTGTGGACGACTTTTTTTTTACTTCGCATTTTACCCCCGAAAATAACCCCCAAAATGAAAAATTCAACTTTTAAACTTCTTATCTGAATTTCGTGTTACAGACCGACGCACAGACACTGAAGTGATTCAAGAAGTGTTCCGTTTTATCAATTTTGATATGGAAGACTAAAAAAATGAATTAAAGTTACGGTTTTGCTGTTAAAAAAATATATATATCATTTGGTTTCGTTACAAAAATTACTGAGACGTAAAATCTCAGTTGTAACCGAAACTGAACTAACAAAATGAATTAAGTTTACAGTTTGCGCTATTGCGGACAAAAAATCGTAATTCGGTTTCGGTTGACCGTAACCGAGTTATTATTGCGGTTACGGTCTTACTTCGTCTTCCTGATTTTTACCACAGCACCATCAAGAAATGGGTCTTTACATCTTCTACCAGAATTAAGACAAAATTTTAATTTTTTATATTTTCTTATTTTTCAAAATTGTAAATTTTTCCATTCTGGTACATATCCAGACAATCGCAAAGCAAAATTTTGAAAATTTGAAATATTTTGGTCACTTTCAAACATTTAGTGGAAAATGGAAAATTCTGTAAACACTAAAGTGACCCAGTGAAAAATATGATCCTTGAAAAAAATGGATAAGGAAACTTCCGTCTGACAAGAGACACTTGAATCCTCTTTTCATTTGTTAACTTCGGTTGGTATCGACATCAGGAAAAGCCCTGATTTCGAATAAGAATAATTGTTACGTGTATTTATAACATTAAAATAGATTCTAAAGCATTACTTCTTCGGTGAAAAAAATAAAGGGAATCTAATCTGAATACCTTCTACAGAATTAAGTATCAAATGCAGCACGCCCATTTCATTCATACAGATTGTTTCGGAAATGAAATGAATGACGAATGAATGATTGATAGGAGTTTATATGCATCGAGCATGAATGGTGTATTCAAGACTGCAGCATGCGAGCGGCCTAAGGGCTGTAGTCAATAGTCATTTTCAATTACAACATTGCAATGCTAAAAAGTGATGGAAATTTCACATATCACAAAATCCTGGTATGGCTTGAATTGGAAGCAATTCATAGCACTACAACCCTTACTCTCGATTACTTCCTTCTATTTTCCCCCCAATTCATGTGAAAATCACTCAGTTTCTTTCCTTTCATTATAGCTACTTTCTAACACATCTCTTAGTTCTGCATCATTTGGTCAAAATCATTTTAAATGCTGTCTGCGTTACAACTTAATCTACCCCGTTCGTTCAATCTATTCAGAACGCTTTATTCTTTACCCTATTTTATGACGAAATAAAAAGCAGCCAGTTAAGAAAGGTGCTCATGATGATGCATCCAGGTCCTGTATTCATGGCCATAATATAGAATATAAAATGTTTATTGTGTAAAAAATGATGCAATACTCATACGTATATAATGGATTTTATAGATGAATTCGCTGTAGATATATATGTGTACAAAACCACTCGCTTTTTATGGCAGAGTTAACCTGTAAAGTACAATAGAGTTCTTTCCGCGTTTATAGGAACAGGAAAAGTAAAGAAGATTAGCAGTATCTAACACAAATGACATTACTGAATTGAAGAATAGACAATAAAAGCATTCGAAATTTCCGAACGCAAAGAAGGAAATAAGGGTAAGTCTTCTGTTTCCAGTAGATAATAAATTATAAGTATAATTTTTAGCAGAAGATAAAAATAAATAATACTGTTCAAAAATAATTACCTCATACAAGTGTTTAAAATTGGAGAATTTTTCGAGGTGGTTTTTTCTTTATATTGAGTTGTTTTTTAAAGGTATGTACCTGAGCTATCGAAAAAAATTGAAAATCTTATAAGACTGTAAAGTACGAACCCAAACATGGTTCGATAGACCTCAAAATAAAATACCTGATTGGAAATCCTTAATGACAAGATCTCTGACGAAAAACAAAATGCCAATATCTTTTTAAGGTATTGGCTAAACTCAGAGACAACCCTATAAATAATGAATAATTAAATTATAAACGAATATGATGTAGAGTTGGTCTGTAAGGAATACTTTGATCAGTCTATTAAAATAATTTCATAATCATTTAATAAGTTCAACGTTTCGAATACTCGTGCGACTCTGCTTGAAGTGCTTTTTGAAGGAGTATCGGTTGGCCGAATTTTATCGATCGACGCATTTTCTTTTTAGAGGATAAAAGCACTTTTTACTTGATATAATTAAAGATTTCATGTGGCCGCCCTATGAAGGAGTTGTCCAAATTGGTCCATTTTCGTATTTGGTCTTTGATTTTTAATAAGGTATTTCGTGATAACGCGTGGACAGAGAGATGGGCAGCAAGACATACATACGGGCAGGCATACAGACGAACAGATGGACCGGAATCTCTTAAACAATCTCAATTAATACTTGCTTGACCGAATCTCACTTTCCTGCTTATTGCAAAATCGCCCATGTTATTTCCTAAAAAAACCTCACCTGGTAAACTTTTTGATTATCGACCAACTTTATGTGTCTTATTAAAAGTTTTAGATGAACCAATTGCTTGGCAAATTCAAAATTTTATTGAAAAGTATAATTTGTTGGCACCCTGCCAGTCTGGATTCCATGAAAAATATAATCGTCAGATGACTTTACTTTAACATACGGAAGACAATCGATTCGGGCCATATAAGTGTTTTAATTTCTCATAAAGTATTTGAAAGCGTTGATATATATTGATATATATTGATTACGAGACTTCGAAAAAAGTTCGGACTCTACTTTAAAACTTATAATTAGTTTTTTGCACAATCGCTCACAACATGATAAAATTGGGAACAATTTGTCAAATTCATTACTTGTCCTGCTGGGAGTCCCTCAAGGGTTACTTCTTGATCCTTTGCTGTTCTCTTAATACATTAATGATCTCCCTGATGTCGTTAATTATATTAATGTTCTTTTATATGCTGACGTTTTGCTATTATGCTTATCTAGATCTATAGGAATGATTAATGATTGCATTGACGGAATTAATCATGATTTTGTCAAAATTCACGATTGGTCTATTATCAATCACTTACAAATAAACCCCACCAAATCTCAATGTATTTCTTTTTACAGAAATGTGCAACGTATTTTTTATTTTAGGTATAAATCTTGATACTTCCATGAAATGTTTTGATCATATCAAAGGCGAGCTTGGTAAGATTTATGGTGGTTTGCGGAGATTAAGGCTATTTGCTGACAAACTTTCTATTAATCCCCGTTTAAAGCTTGTCAAGACTTTTTCATTGCCATATTTTACGCAAGAAAGATCGGTTTTTCCTAAGCTTAACTCTCTCTGTAAGCGTAAGTTGAAAGTAGCTTTTAATGATTGAACTCGTTTTGTTTTTAAGTAGATACGCACACATTTCTAATTATAGATCATCTATTTTGGACTGTATATTGACATCTATTTGAGGAACACATCCTTGTTATTCTTGTTTAATTTAATTTTCGACAATAAACCATTTTCGAATCATATTGTAAATGCTTTTGTTGCTGCTGAATTCAGACGCTTTATTTATTATGCCAGTCTTTAAAGTATGAATTTTTGTGTGTTTTATTTTAACATTTTCTATCCTTTGGTTTATTTCTTTCATTTATTAGGACTTATTTAATACTTGCCTTATACATTATTTGTTTTGATTTTCCTGAATTAATACAGTGGTACTTATGGAAAGCAGCCCAGTAGTTTAAGTGTACAAATAAAAGATAAGAAGCTTGTGTATGGGATATAATGAATAACTACTTATATTGTAATCTTTCTATTAAGGAACTTCTTAGACTTATTACTAAGGAAAGGCACAAATTGTTAGTTTGAACTGTACGTAGAATTTGAAATTAAAAGTTTTTATACCTTCTTATCGTCACTTATTTTAGTTTTACAGAATTTTTTCAAACAAGTGTTAACTGGGAAATTGCATTTTTAGCATATTTCCTTCATGACGTTAAAACTTACCATCGTCAACATGTTCCACCAGATACATTAGACTAATATAAAAGAAAAGAAAAATAGCAGCCTCTATTTTATTTATTTATCCTCAGTAGTAATTATCGAAAGATAAATAAGGCAACAGTACCCAGAACTCAATAATTCAACAAGCTAATGCACCATAGGAAAAGGCCATCATCTCATAAATGTACAAAGTAGCGCTGCAAGGCATCAGGTAAACCTTTTATAAAAGAAAGTAATACCTTCGTCCTAAATTATTGAGCACTGAATAACAAAAGGTAAAAATTCAATGTTAATTTTATGGGAAATACTGTTGCTGAAATATATAAGCTAACCCTTTTTTTCAACACCAGCGGGAAACCTTCCGCAGAATGGAGTACCATCTCCAAGTAAAACAATTTAAATTATGGCTTCCCTGGCAAGATAATAAATTGCCTATGAACATTTCGGGTTTTTCCCTGTGTGTTTAAGGGAAAAATGACGAAAGTTAACCAATTTAAAAAAAAGGTACTCAATGAATACACCTGGGTAAAGACAAGATACTTTTAAAGTGACTTTCAAGAATTGAGTCATCGATCTTACCGTCCTGATTTCTTCCTGACAGCTACTTTTCCGTACAATTTGTGCTGAACAAAATAATTTTCACCACGGCTCTCAGGGGTTTCATACCCATCCGATGAGAAGTAAAGTTTCCTTTTTCCATTTTTAATTTGTTTATAAATATGTCAACCATCTGGGCTAAAATACAAATTTTATCTAACATTATTTACGGATAAATAACTTCCTTTTAAGGGATGCTAATTAATTTTCTTTCAGAGAAAGTCTACCTTTAATTAGAAAGTTGTTATCGCATAATTGACCTAAAAGCAGGGCACTGAAATACGAAACTTTGTACAAAAATTTATAAATTTTTAAAGAAAATGTACAAAAGTTTAAATTCAGTTATTCCCTATGTATAAAAGAAGTCGGGAAATTAAATAGACCCAAAAAAATCTAGATTAAAAAAGATATCAAAAATAAATGGGAATTTTAAGAAAGCATTTTAGATTTACATTGAAGAGATTATTATCAACAAGAAAATTTGGTAGAGAGTGAAATATGTGGGGATGGCGATCATCTGTTTTTTGTCTTTTTGCTAATAGCACTCTTCGGTATACATATATACATACATATATATATAAAAATATATTAGACTACAAGTTAGAGGAAATGAGTGACAGTCTACATCGCAAACTGACGATATCGACTTTAACCAAAAGAGACAGAATGTTGACCCCATCTGGTAATAATTTCTCACTCCACAGATATAGAAAAGCGAACTTCCATGTTTAAACCACCATCCTTTCTTCCGAATTTGCAGAGTGCTGAAGCATTTCGAGCTAAAAACAATTACCTACGACGCTAATAAAATAAAAAAAAATATAGCACTGGTTTTGTTAAGCTTCGTTTCCATTCATTTCTGTTTTCAAAGTCAACAAATTTGGGAACATCTTACTATGTTGGTGAAATTTATAAAACGAAGCCTTAAGAAGAAAGCGCATAAACATCTTGCAAAGGATTTACCTTCTATTGACAAAAATCTGGAGGGTGTTCTATGAAGATGTAAGACTTACCTCTGACCTCAATATTTCTCTAAGGATCATGTGAACAGAAACTTGTGAACTACTCCTGGAGCCACATTTCCCTCAAAGCCGGGCCTAGAGGTATTTTCGCTAGGCCAGGCAGGGGAATAAATTTTTGCCCCTATATATATACATATATAATTTTAAATTTCTAATAAATATTAAGTAAAAATAAAAAATTAAATGATTTTGTGAACTGGGAAATAAATTTTTTTATTTATTAAATAAAAAAGCCACATTATTTTTGATCTTGTAGAAACATAAAATTACCATATAAAAAATAAAATCACACCAAACTTAACAAAAGAAAAACAAAATTGGTGTTGAACATGAGCTAAATTTTTCATTCAGTTAATTTAACAACAGTCACAAAATAATATCAATAATACTTATATAAGTAAATGTCCAATAGAAAATCATTTTATAAAGTTTTACTCCTCTTGTTTTTTTGTTCTGAAAATTCCTGTTCGATTGATAAAATCGCAGTATTTGACCATTTTTCCTGAGCAAGTGACGACCTTACAACCCGTTTCCACTCATATAAATTGTCAAAGTCAACAAGTTAGGGAACATGGTGGCAACAATTATTATTAATGGAAACGTTCATCGAAAATCGAGATTCCTGTTGGAAACTTGTTGGGGGTTGGCTGCGAAAAATTACACAATTTGTTGTGCTGATTTTTGTGTTCATATGAAAAGACACAAGTTGGTGGCAAAATACGCAGTTTCTTTTATGAGTTGATATTAATGGAAACAGATATAAATTTTAGCCAAGTTTTTGGTTCCCAACAAGTTAACAACAAGATGTCCGACATGTTGGTAAAATTAATATGAATGAAAACGACGCTTTGAGGCTTTACATTTTGATCATTTTTAGTTCATAAGGAACGTACACACTGACATCCAGAGAGCGAATTTACTGGTGAAGTCGCAAAATTTGCTGGTAGAATTTGATGCCCACTGATTTTTATTTTCCTATTCCTGATCATGAAGTTACATTGCATTTAAGCTGCATCAACTCATCACTAGTCTCATACACGGGTGATTCCGTGATTCATTCTAAGAAAAAGATTGTATTTGAGGGTAGGTCCATATGCCCTGCTCCCTGAGAGCGTCGTAAAGACATTGTGTGAGGATTTGTACCTCAT
>QYTT01083776.1:45939-67189 GCA_006980735.1 Dasypogon diadema
CATTGCATTTAAGCTGCATCAACTCATCACTAGTTTCATACACGGGTGATTCCTTGATTCATTCTAAGAAAAAGATTGTATTGGAGGGTAGGTCCATATGCCGTACTCACTGAGAGCATCGTAAAGACATTGTGTGAGGATTTGTACCTCATCAAGTACATATTAAATTATAACTTGGATATCCACAAATTCGATTTCGCCGACTATGTTTAGCGATTGACGAAAGGAGTAGGAGCCACCGCCGACCTTGGATACATATAGTAGCTGCATGAGATCTGCAAAGAAAATTTCATTAATACCACCAAATAATCCTTAATCCTGTTTCAGCTTTTGAGCCTATTATTATTTATCTCCACTTTTATTGGTCTCTTTGAAGCCTTTCACCGAATCCACAGCTATTTCAAACTGGCTGTCCGGCCTATCTATCTCGGTCTGGTCATCTTCAACATCCATCATGATTTGATGGTCATTATCAAAAACAGATGCAAAAGATAGATAGAGAACATGATTGTCTACTTCATCAGGTTGCAGATCGACATTGCTTGCTACTGAGTTTTGTTACACTATGGATGCACTCAATCTCCGTTTTCCAACAATTCATTGTATCCAAATCAGACGGCGGACATTTTTGATTCTTTTTAACCTAAAAAGCTGCTTTGGTCGAATTAAATTCTTCCAGCAAGCCGTCCTCAACGGGAATAGAACATAGGCCACAGCAAGAAATAGTAATTGCCCTCTGCATCGGAGGGTAATGTTTTTGAATTCGTCTTCTAAAGATCTGTCATTTGTATCCGACTTAAGTAGATTTAATTCTGCAAATTACTAGAACCTTACCGTTGATGAAGTTTACCGACTTTCTGATAATTGTTGATAGGTGAATTTTATACGTGATACGTGATAGGGGCGTTAAATCCGCAAAGAATTACTTTAAATTATGCGTTAGAATATTACTGTAAACTTTTCCCAGTTCCTCATAAAAGAAAGATTATATTATGCGTAAATAGAAATAGGCCGTCTGATGCCTTCGTCAATTGTAGCCGATATTTACTATGTTCTGTCCGAAGGCTACCGTGGTGTCTTGTCAATGGATTTTATTCCACTCCGACTCCTTTTGTGACTGTATTCATGTGAGGCAATGTGGGTGCTGACTTTAGTCTTACCATAGGGATAACTTTGTCCTTAACAACGCTTCTATGCTGATAATATTATTACTCCCCTTTTTTAGTAACCAACAAACAGATCGTATTGTAAGATTGCGGGCTTAGAGCACCCTCATGGGAGATTAAAGTAAATAATGAAATGTCGATTACTTCAAAAACCAAACAAATTTTGAAAGGGGTGTTCTATAATTGGCGCATCAAGCTCGTATTTTAATAGATATCATTACAATTCAAATCCAACACTATCACAAAAGAGAATTACCATATTTGTTATATATACTTTCTCCATTTATGTATGTATAGTACTGAAAATGAAATTTTAATATTTGTTGTAGAACTAAATGCTCTGAAACTCATCCCTATTACTTTAAGGTCGGTACTAACTGAGTGGGAATGTAATATCTACAAAAAAAAATTAAACGCTGGCTCTTAACCTGTAACCATTATTTATAGATACACAGATTGCTTACTGCGATGGGAAACTTAAAACTGTAAACATTATCCATTTGTTTTTAAATATAAGAAAAATGCATTTATAAAGTATCATAATTATTTTAAAATAGTTTCACTATTCTTCCTCAATACTATGGATCGAAATCACTTCCTTCATCTCAGAGACAATATTAAATAAAAATCCCTAATATATTAAAACTAACTGCAGCCGTAAGATTACTATATTTACAGATTTGCAAATACATGAAACGCCACTTACTACTTGTATCCACTTTCGGTTGAGGGACTGTGGGGGTGGTTGGTACGCAGCTGGCAACAGTAGACGTACTCTTCGCATCCTGAAAAGATAACAAGAATAGCTTTAAGTAAGAGGAACATACAATCTGTCAGGAATATTCATAAAGACACAATACCACAGTGTCGTAAACTTTCTCAACTCGTCCATTCTTTGTTAGGAATCGAGCCAGAGTCATATCAATCTGTATCCAGAGACCGATGAACTGCGGAAATGAGGAAACAGAGTAACATTACTTTTTATCACAGCTACCACATCCGGATATAAATAGAGCCCTAAATATTCATTTCAGTCGCTAATACTTCCACCCATGCGTAACAGTTTCAAAAAGTACATTCGGTAGGGTATTACCACCACATAACTGCAGGGGGTAGGCTACATTAAAAGAAAAAAGGACCATGAATGCTCTAATAGAGGCTACGAGCGCCCGTGGGCGGTTTCATAAAGGGCAGCAAGCACAATTACTTCTCCGTGATATATCTGGCAGGGGAATTTTAATTGAAACATTAAGGTTTATTACGGACATTAAAAGGCTGCCGAGCCGTTTTTTCCTTGCTGTCTCCAAATAGTTGGTGGGTTCTGTACGTTCGACCCCTTGCAATCATCTCTAAACCATTGCCTTCGGGCATTTCTCTGTATCGCCTGTTCACCCTCTGTTTGCCCATGACAATCCCTCGGTTTGTTCACATGTACCTCTGAGAGAGTTTGCCAACTACACGCTTGTAGGCACAACGTGTACCTTACATATTCTGTGTAAACAAAGGTATTTAATTTGCTAGACGCTATGTTGGCAGAGCACACATGACATAACATATAGCAGTTGTTGTAAACAAGCGAAAACGGAAAGTTACTTCACGGAAAATACGCTATCGCTGCCTGTAACATTTTATATCGACATCAGAATTTTTAGTGCGTGTTCTGAGGTCAGGTGTTAGGTTTGATTTCTGAGTAATTACTGCCCCCTGGAGTTCTACTATTCCTTATTTGTTTTATGGGCTCTGATGCTCCATACGAAGTTTTAGAACTTGACAAAGTTTCCCATTATTTCAGGTAATTTCAAATTTCAAAGAAATAGGTGGGGAACGAGAGTAGTACTGATGGGAATTTTACTGACATGGTTGACATTGTGGAGCTAAGAGGCTGGAAATAAAGATATACTGAAAGAATTTCCTTTAAAAGGGAAGGAGTCAGGATTTGTCTATGCGAAACAAGTATCGCAAATTATTGTTACGTACTTTGTGTTTTAGTACTTACCCTAAACTACGAGCAACCCTCATAAAAGAATTTGCTCTATAAATTTCGAGTTGTGCAGTCTATAGTATGCTGTATAGCTGTAAAAAAAAGGTCAAATAAATCATGGCAAAACCATGCAAGAGGTAACACACAGTTCTAGCGTCGATGAGGATGATGGCTTCTAATATTTAATATGATACATATATGAGCTATTAGGGTTGTCTATGAACAGACTAAAAAGTAAAATTTGACTCACCGTCCGATTTTATTTTTGATCGACTTAAATTATGGGCGGACTCAGAATATTGCCAGTGATTGATCCCGCTCAGAAGTGAGCCGTTTAATTTTTGAGTCCCTTACAACTTGGGTTCGATCAAATCTGAGTCTGATCAAAATTTAAATTCGCTCAGATTTGAGTTCGCTCATGGTTTATCTTCAGTCCGTTTAGTTTCGAGTCTATTCTAGTTTAAGTGTAGTAGATATTAGCGGATTCAAACTTGAGCGAACTCAAAACTGAACGGTCCTGAAACTGAGCGGACTCAAAACTTGAGTGCATTTAAAACTGAGCGGATTCAAATTTTGAACAGACACAAATTTTATTGAACTGAAATATTAGTCGAAAACAAGTTTGAATGGACTAAAAATTAGAGTCCACTCTTATGAGGTCCTTATGAAACCCTTCGTTAACTCGAAATTGAATTGGGACTGCAAACATATACTGAACCATCTCTTCTAATACAACAATATACTATGAGTGCCACAATGAGAAGACGGACGAACTGGCACGGAGGGGAGCAACTTCAAATTGTTTGCCCTCCTCTACGGTGATAACCGCTAAATATTTACTTGGACACACCGCAGACTGGCAAACCATCATTATCGTCGATTGTGGGACTTGATACAGATCACGATAATAACCAGGAAATTTTGGGTGGCAATTAAATGCTAGCTCCACCGCAAAACTACTACAACTAAACAAGCAATGTTTAGGAATGCTGATATCCATTATCACGTGGCAAGTTCCTTGAAACACATAAACACAAAATCGGCTGATGTAATAATGCCGGCTGTAGGGGATGTGGAGAAGATACAGAAACGGTGAAGCACTTCCTGTTTCATTGCTCCTCACTTTTGGCAAGGAGATGTAAATACCTGAGACACCACTTCCTTGATGAACTGCATGAAGTGGCGAAAGGGCGGGCGTCTCCCAGCGTCCTAGGTTTCATCAAATCAACTAGGTGGTTGAACCATTCACCCGCTCCAACATGTGGATTTTGTTTCCTCCTCTTCCGTTTTATAAAATGAGATAGAGGATATACAGTGCATAGATGGTAACTACTACGTCAAAAGTGGCTTTCGGCTATTTTATGTCGTCAACTGGCGATAGCTATTTGTAGGTCCCTTACAAGTTTGCTGAAAAGTAATTCTAAGCCATGTGATATATTTTCAACGTAATTGACACCCCAAATGGCTAAAGTAAAAGAGTAATCAGAAAAAAGTGAAATTGATTTTGAATACTTAGACCACATGCCATTTTACCATTTCTGCATATAAGACTTTCGAATTAACGTCTAAAGTTAACTGAACTTTGGATTATTTGGAAGAGGCAATGTTAAATGGATATATACCATAATTTAATAAAGGACAAGCTTTACGTTGTAGGAAAAGGGTTTACAGTCGATTTAAAAGCAATTGGGAAGACCATAGTGCTACTAAAATATCTATACATTCACAAAAGGACCGAAACGGATGTCTGTAAGAAAAACATTTCATTCTTGAAGGCAACTATCTCCAGTACTGAAAGCATTACGCCTTTCTACATAAATTTCCGTCCACTAGTAATCTTTACTGCTCCCAAAAGTTGGCATCACTCAAACATTTTATGTTCGACAATAACTTGGGAGTTAATTTCTTTTACTGTAGTTTTAATTGTTTCGTACAAAATACTACACACAGAGTGCCACCACTTTATGTTTTGGTTGTAGAGGTTTGAGCTGCTCGAAATCGTGACGTTGGTCCTATAGCTACCTTTTAGATTATTATTCACAGGGTTCTTATGTTATATAAGTGCACTAACGACCAAATAATTTAGTATATCTGCAGTAGGTACTATACACTCATCTCTCATCAGATTCTTTACTCTCGCAGCATTTTTAACGTAATTGTAAAAAAATGTTTAACTTAATAAATTATGCACATTCACATACATCTATATTTTTCGGAAAGTACGTGTGGAACGAGTTTGTGTGTTTTTGGAAATTGCTTAGGAAGTTTATCGTGTATGTTCCTTTATTCGTCCACGAAATTTCCTGTGTTATTAAACACAAAAAGTTCTGCTCACGGCGAAAATTTTCTATCCTAATCCTTGCACAGGCATTCTGCAATTGCCAGCATTGCATACAGACATAAATACAGGGCACACGTTGACGGCAACGTCGTACGTAGAGTTGATTTTATTCATTATGCAATAAAACTTTCGCTTTATAACTTGATTAGTGCTGTATTCTTGTAATAAAAGTCTCTTTGAAGATACTCCAGGACCATGAACTTCTGGAGTTTAGTACGACTCGTTAGTTCTAGGGGAATTAAGACCAACGCTCACTTATTGGGAAATTTTATAATGAATAAAATTAACTTCTGAACGTTAAGATTTATTGTTTATTTTAGTTTTTAGCGTTGAGTTATGAGTGTCAGAAGTTTACTGATATTGTTTTATGAGTTATGCACTTGAGAGGAAAGTTATGGTAGTAAAAACTTTGCAGAACTCCAATAAACAGTCTCACCAGTTTACTAATCCAAACTTCCGCTCACTTCAATGAGATAAGTAAAATATCTTGTTTCGTAGAACTTTCTAATATGCCAGCCTGGGAATCTGGAATTATTTCCGCCTTTGAAAAACTTTAATGCTTTAAGGTACAAAGAGATAAAATGGAAATACTGGGCGTACCAGGAGTCACTCCCTGCCAGAATTAATTTGTAAATTTTTTATTAAGAAAGTGTTTGCGTTTTTACAGATTAAAGAACACAAAAAAGAACATCAATTATGGGTAAATGCACACCACGCGAAAAAAAACTAACTTATTGACATTTTACTTGGAAAATCGCGTTTTAAAAAACATTTGCTAACAAAAAAACCTAAGAAAATTGAAAGTTTTTCGAAACGTATTTCCTAAAAAAAGCTTAAACGTTTAACAAGAAGCTTTACTTTAAAGTTTTGAAAATAAAAATTATATTGTTACTTTTTCTTTTATTTCATATTAAGTTCGCTATTTTGGCTCTATTTTAATGCAAGCAAGGAAGGGAAGAGCGGGGCGATAGCACGGCTCCCTTTATATGCAGCACCCCGCGGACAAGGTTCTGGAGAAGTAGCTGCAACAGTGATGTAAGCGGCTGGCGATCTCACGTCCGAGAATATGATTTACGACGCGGGCTGTCCACCGTAGATACGCTACAGGCAGTAGTCGCCATGATGATTTGAGCGGAGGAAGGAAGACATCATTCTCAGCGGTTGATCCTGCTCATCACCGTTGATGTCAGAAATGTGTTTAACTCTGCCTGATGGATTGGAATTTCAGATTCGCTCAGTACGATGTTTAGAACGACCTTTACCTTATCTTCGACACCATTGAGGGACGGCGCAAAAGAGTGAAATACCGCCTATGGCAGCCTCCTACGGCTTGATATTCCAGGGAAAATGCGCTCGGTGGAATACTCAGCCTACATCGCTGAGTTAATAACGGGCAGCACAACTGAACTGAGCATCTTAAGTTCAACCAGTTTACCTTGAATCCGCGAACTCACGTATGGCAATACTTTTTTAAGTAATCAACACTTACACTTTACTTGAGTTCACCAATTTTTACACAATTCGTTGCAAATAACCTACTTTAAAAAAAAATCCAAATTATCATGTATAAATTCAGAAAAGCTTTAAAGTAATGAAAAGGATAATGTGAAAAAGTACTTATCGTTCTTGACTTTCCACTTTGATATTCTACCTCGTCCAGACGTCTCCAAGTTGACTTCTTGAAATCCTGACCGGGTTCCCTCAACCCTTCTTCACAATTTTTTCTTTTCCCTTTCGCGACTTTTCCTTTAATTCTAATTCCTTCGGTTAGCAATATCATAACCGCGTAACTGTAGTATAGAGTATGTATAGAGTAGCAAATTTAAATTTCGCGGCTGATGGTTCGTTATCGTTTCTTGCATATTCAATCTCATATCCAAATTCCAAAAATATGATCTTTCTTTTAGTATCCTAGAGGCAGCATTTATAATTTTGTTATTATAATAAAAATAACGAATTTTAATACCTACTACAAACTTAACTTACGGGGTAGTGCCATTAATAGTCGCGCAGTTATGTAGTATCACCGACGATATGTCCTATGGATTTGAAAACTGCTAGGATTATAAGTGCCTCATTTTTAGTTGTGACTAACCACTCCTTGAAAATTGCCTAATAAATCGAAATACGCGTACCGGATAAATAAAAATAGTTGAAACGAGTATAAAACTTCTATTTAATTAGGTACTCGTCTCTAGAAATGTTTCATAAAAATCCCACGGTAAAGTCGGTTGTCAGAATTATTTCAGTTTTATCAGTAGTTATTATTTTAATATACCTACTTTTAAATATGTAAAATTTGATGGCCCACTCTGTACCATTGATTTTTGAAATAAATTACATACTGCCCGAAAAACACATCTACTATCTCATTTTGCCCTCTCGTCTGAGTTTCTATTTCGGTATATTTGTTGTGAATTTTTAAATAAATGAGACATATTCAAATTTCGCGACAACATTTTTCTTTTCAGAAAATAAGTGCACATTTATAGGGCAATAGAAAATTAACAAATATATAAAACTATCCCTCTTCTAAAAAAAAGCTAAATATGAAATTGTTAATACTTCAGATTATCCTGGAAGACTTCTCTTTTTCCCCACTTTTCTCCGTACCTACTATCCTTTGCATCAGGGCTGTGCATAGCATCACAGGGCATCCCCTGAGTTTTGGCTGCACCGTAAAAAAAGAACAAATGTGATGGGCATTTACGCGTAGATTTGTATTGTTTACATTCCGGTGTAAGAAATGCGTAGACAAAGCAGACAATTTAAATTTGTGGTAAACAATGATCTTGTTTACGTGCCTGCTATGTTCTGCATCTGATTTAAAAAAGCCAATTAAAAACAGAGGTTTTTCTACATATCAGGGAGATGCATTACACTGTGGACAACCACAATAAGTATGCAACCGAAGAAAACAAAAGCAATCTGTATGTTTTGGTACGTGCTGTCTCTAATTAGTCTACAGGACAGGTCTTAGAAGATTCTCTAGTTAGTGTACATATAGTGTACATATTTGTGGAATTTGGGAAAAACGAAAGCAGTTTCAGGTTTAACACTATTTATTGAATAGATACTACAAAGAAATTATTAGCTCGTTACTAGTCCAATCTCTTAATACGTCTTAATTCGTCGGCAGCCGATGATCAAGAAGAACGAATGGATTCGCCTCATCCTCGTTGTTGCACTTCAAACTTGGCTTTTTTCGCTGGGTATTGTCAATTCAGGGCTGCATTCGATAACTGTTGAACGTCGATAAACCGTCGAATCCTACATATATATAGATATAACAACTACAGAAAGCAGCAATCACACACATGCAATATGAAATACGCATAGTCGTGGATATCAAAATTTTAGTGAATGCCGTCCGCTATTTAAACAATTTTTCTTATAGTCTGTTAATAAATATTTAAAAAAATGCACTATGTAACAAAAGGACATTAGAAATTTATCAAATGTGCAGGTAATAAAACGAGAGATTTTGTTTGCTTTTTGTATTTACTACTTTTTATAAGTAGCCTATTATTTTTAAACT
The DNA here is from genome assembly GCA_006980735.1 of Dasypogon diadema. NCBI lineage: Eukaryota > Metazoa > Arthropoda > Insecta > Diptera > Asilidae > Dasypogon > Dasypogon diadema. Next base: position 54,966 of record QYTT01083776.1, read on the forward strand.
ATTACGAGAAGAAACAAGAGTTTTCCCTTTAGGATAACTACTTCCCCTTAAAATTTCATGAGCAGGACTATAGTTTCCTTAGGGGAATTTAAAAGCTTTTAGAAAATTGTTAAGATCTTTTTTGCTATATCTGTCAGATTTCTTTAAAACTGAAACTTTATATACCTTAGAAGCCAACCAATAATAAAAATAATTTGTTTCAGTAAAATTTACCGGATTTCTTAGTACTTCTCCACACGCCTTAGTCTTTCGTTTTTCTATAAAATACAACTAATATTAATGCAACTGCATCCCCAATCCTGACGAAAATAAACTGAATGCGACTGGTCTACCCATACTGCCAACTTCCCATTTGGCCATTTTGTCTTGCTTTTGAAAGTTTAGTTATTATATATATATATACACCTTATCAGTTCATTATGCAATTTGCGTCAAGTGAAATTCGTCCGGAGTCGATATCATTATTTGTTCTCGAGATATTCGAAATAAAAAAAGTTCACAACCATACGAACGAACGTACGAAGGTACGACCACACGCACACACATACATCTCTACAAAAACGAAATTCAAATTCATTTGATTTTTGAGGATATATTTTCTGTAATACCCACTGTTGACATAGATTACACTGTCTACGTGAAATGCTGCAGTGAAGACTACATAATTTTTTACGTGTCAACAATGGTGTACTTTATGTTGTATAGACAATTTGCCCATCACTGCACTGCTCTACAAATTTTTTCAACCACAAGTACAACATTGTGACAAATTCTGGATTTTAAATAATATTTCATCAAAACTGATTTTTAATCATTTCCACTAATTAAAATATTACCTAAATTTTAGAAGATACCTACATACCACGTGCTTGCTCTATACAAAAGGTCCTTTTGAAATAGGACAACTAACGCATATACAATAAAGATAGGAAAGCATAGGTACACACCAAATGTAGAGACTTTTAAATCAAATTAAGATTGAATGTAAACTGCTGTTTATAAAAATTAACTAATTTGAAGTGAGTTAAATTGTAAAGTACTATAGTGAAAATATTTATCTTTCTAAAAAGCTGAATACAAAGTTTCCAGCAGCGCCTGTCAGGTCAAAAAAAAGTTATGTAAATATTTTCGCGAAACAAAAGAACCTGAGATCGTGGACAGTCCAAAGATTCTTAAGCTGTGTGAAATTTATCTGCAGCAGTGCAAAGTGTAAGGCCCTTGTGTTTTGGAAGTGTAAGCAAGCAAAAATGACTTAATAAAGCAACTTGCTAAGATGTTGTTAGATGTAATCCTTGGAATAACGAAATCCAAACTTAGAAGTTGCACTTACGCTGTGTATCTTTACGTGGATCCGCTGGCTATACCTTCTAATAAGCGTGCAGAACTCTGTATGCATAAGTTTCAGAGTTGGCTAGAAGGTCTGTATAAATTTTAATAAAGCAATTTCATTGGCCGTAGGCAGTACATGGCATACTGCCAAAAGAGGTTGTTCGTTAAAATTTCTCTACAAGTCTGGAAATTCAGAACCTGGAATTGTTTTCCTTTTTTTTTGTCCTTTTCCCCAGTTTGTTCTTTCGTCCCTTGTTTCGTTTCACGGGACTTCTACGTCAACGTTTTCAGTGTTGTAATTTTGCTGCTCTTGTCTTTATTATGAATTTTCTGCTGCTCCTTCGAGTAGGTAACTTCGCTTTCCAGTTTTAGCTGTATTCCTTGCTCCTTAGTTGTAGATACGGAGGCAGGACAAAAAGATTTCATAATGAGATCTAATGATGACAAGCACAAGGATAAATAAAATAACAATAAAAGGGGATTTTAGAGCAGAGGGCGAGAGCAAGGACACTGCAGGATTGCCATCGCTTTCAGCACTCCCTTTGATAATTTTTCAGTGCAGCCAAGATATTTCTTTGGTATATTGCCATGATATACCTTCCAGGAAATAATGAAAAGAGGAGCATAACATTACTACAAGATTTTGTCTCAAGGTTCACTAACATCCAGATTTATTTAGGTATGCTGGGTGCCGTGATTTAATAACTTCGAGGTGAGTTCTAAAGGGGCATAAATTAGTGGATATGATAACGATGATAACGAAATTCTTGGGACAGGTTTGTAATAATTTAAGAGCCTTTTAAGATTTTTATTGCTGACAGTAATGAACTTCAAGGGGAGCCATATTTAGGGAAATAAATGATTTTTAGATATGCGTGTGAGTTAAAGTGAAACAGAAGAAGTATATCGAAGTTTGTTTTTAATATTTTGTAAGTTTAGTACAGTTGCAACATTTCAATTACTCATATAATCTGTAAAAGTCACTTTGTAAACTAAACTACAGAAAAAACAAATGTGAAGTAAAATCCACCTCATATATAGAGTGTTACGTGCTTTGTGTAAAAATTTATTTTTACAAAAAAACGGAAACTCGAAATGGTTAAGGGCAATAAATGTAAGAAGCAGGGTTAGGTCGCGATTTAAGCAATTGGTCGGCTGACTAAATAGAACAGAAATAGCGTCGAGAAATTAGAATGCGTCGAAAAATCAGAATGCTTCGAAGTATATGGATAAACTTTGGCACACAAATACTTTAGGAAAGCCTAAATATTCTGGCAGAAAATGAAGCAAATCGGGCAACCCCTTCATAGGGCTGTCCTATAAAGGTTTTATTTACTAAAGTGGGAAATGTAAATTTTATTCAAAATTTTATGTAATCATCCTAAACACACGCATACATAGGTTTTCGAGGTTGCTGATTTCGAATCTGGAGTCGAATTTTTGAAATTCAAAATGGCAGATCCAATATGGCGGAGAAGATTTTCTAGAAGCCAACGGAATGTTCACGAAAAGGCAAATATTATGATTTTTGTGGTTACTATTTACGAATGTGACACTAGCTTTTACGAAATCAAGATGGCCGACACATTTTTAATAATTCTATGAAGTGGTAATGAAAACATGTATATATATACATATATGGGTTCTTGAAGTCTCTGATTATGAAGTCAGATCTTAAAAATTCAATCTGTCGGACCCAATATGATGGAAAAAATTACATAATATTTTAATGGAATATTCACAATATGAGAAACTTATGGGTTCTTGGGATTGATGATTACGAACTGAACATTCTATTTTATACATAAAGTTTGTAATTTGTTATAAATGCATATTATGTCCCCACTAAACATTAGAAAAATACCACAGGTTATAATATGGGAAAAAGTATTAATTCTTTGTTATTAATAATAATACATTAATCAGTAAGTTTGGAAATTAATGGAATTGTAAAGTAAAAAGCCTTTTTTTATATACTTGTTTCAAGATTTTTTATTTTTCAATACACATATTTCATTTAAATTTCACTGGAGTATCGATGTACCGAATCTTATCTAGAGGAAAAAAGCTATATTTCCCCGATATACCTAAAGATTGGGATATGTGGCAGCCCTACGTAGGAGTTGTCCAAATTGACACACTTTCATATTTGGTCTTTGATTTTTAATAAGGCACTTGTTTACTAAATTCCAATTCTCTAATTTAAAGCTTTCTCGAGATAACGCTTGGACAAACGGACGGACAGATAGAGAGACAGACGGTTAGGTAGATAGACTGGCATCTATTAAACGATATTTTTTCGCTCTCATTAATGACAATATCTTTTATTATCGTTTAACATGAATATTTTTATGCGTTATAAACATTTGCTCAAAGCTATAGTGCTCTACATCTATGGTATAAAAATGTGTCCGCCATATTGGATGCGGCGTCTTAAATTGGCAAAGGCTAATGGCATGTTCGTGAACACCAACCCCGAAAATCATAATATTTGCTACTTTGTAACTATTCCATTGACCTTTAGAAAACTGTTTCCGCCATTCTTAACTTCAAAAATTCGACTCCACTTTCGAAATCAGCCACCTCGAAACCCATATAGGTTTATTTTCATGAAGATTCCGAGACCTTTGAAAAAGTTGACATTTACGATCGCCATATTTGGTCCGCCATCTTGGATTATTAAAAGTTAATGTCACATTTTCGACTTTAATAAGTAAGACTTTCATATGGTAGACCCTTACATTTCTGACTTTAGTAAAAAAAAACTTTTATATGGCAGTCTGATTTGGTTCATTTGTGTGCGGAATTTTACCCATCTACTCCCAAGAGTTCTCGTTTTAGAAGGAAAATATCAATTTTTTATTTGAGGTAGGACACAGGAATAGATTTCTCTCACAAGCGGCACAATATGTGGCTACAAACTTTATCTTCTTTTGATCATATTCTCTGTGATATTGCTTATATCAGTCAATACATCTCGTTCGACTTGGACCAGGCAGTGCTCAACATTTTTGGTAGAATTGTCTTGTCCATCTGCTTCAAGAACTTTTTCAACTAGGCTTTCTCTAAAGTTCACGTTGGCACGCTTTTATTTGTTAGTTTATTAAAGATAATCTGAGTATTTATCACAGCAGTATTGACGATCAATTCAAGTGGTACCATCTAGTTGTTTTTTAATTGTATTCTAAAATGGCAACAGGCTTTTGAATTGGTTCTCCTTTTTTGTTTTCTCTGCGGTATTCTGAAAATTCAGATTTTGTTTTGTGATCAGGAACAAAACATATCTTTTATCACTCTATTTTGCACCTACTATACCCTCAGCTGATCTTTTACCACAAATTTCACCTGTCTTCTTACAAAGTTGTTGATTTCGAAAAGGAATCATGGTTTAATATCTTCATATTTTAATCAAGCGAACTCTCAGTTCGGAATTTAGCTTCCAGCTTTACACAAATTTTCAGTACCTTGTTCAATAGTCTGATATTTTTTGGTATTTCACTAGAGACCATGTGAATAACAATTCCTATGAATTTCAACATTTCATCTCTGTTCGTTGATTTCCAGCATCTATTCTACTATTCTTCACCTGCTCTATATAACGATTGGTTTTCGTTACAGGTAAGCCAGGAATTTCGTCATCAAAAAAACGTCTGGGTAAGACAAGTAACTTACAAATCTAGACAAAAATCCACATGACTAAAAATCCACACTGACCACAAAATTTGCATTTTTCAATTTTATCCTTGAAGAACTTTTCAAGGACAACACTGATGGGGACAAGTACCAACGGTGGCTTTCTACAAAAGTCCTCTTTCAAACGAATCCTTATCGTTATCATGTGACGTCCATGTGAGTAGTTATAAGGATTTAACAGGCTGAAAGGACATGACCATTTCGAGAGGAAGGGAGTGATTTACGTTGATCAGATCACTTCAAGGAATCGATTGGTACGCCACATATTGAATATTTTCTAATATAACTTAATACGGAGAAAAAAGTAGAGTTATACTGTAAAGTTAAAAACTTTTCCACATAAGACAAAGACCGATATAAGTGAAAACTTTCATTAGCATAGTTTACGTAAAAGCTTATACAGAAAATCCTAGTCCGGTTTAGTCCTGAATGAAATAAAAGCCAGAGCACATTATCCTCATTACACAGTCAGGAATTTTAATCCAGTAATCCAGAATTTGTAAGCATAATTTAACCAGATAGTCAATTTAGATAATCAGGGTTGGAGTACTGTCGAAAGTCATGCCAAAGAAATCGAAGCAAACGGCAGGCCATATCTCTTTATTACTGTAAGCAACAAAGCTCCGAACCCACCGTCCAAGGCTTGGATTTTCCTTATTTTCATATTACCCTAATATAAAATTATGTACATAATCTACATTAACAAGTAATTTGCATTATTTATACGCGAATTAATAACCGAGGTACACGTAAACTTTGAAATATCACCCCACGGATTCACATGCCTGTGTAAGTTCGCCTCTTGCTGACGAGTGGTTGGATGGTTTTTAATAGCTCCCCTTCCATTTAATTTATATGAAAATGGCTGTGCACTAATTAACAGGCTTTTTCTCTTCGACTTACCGCATATCTATGTAAAGGTGGTGTTTGTAAGTCACGGGATTTCACTCTGCCAACACAAAGGCCAATTTTTATGTTTCAATTCTTGGCAAAGTTGCTTTATCAGCGCCAGTTATTTCCTCACGCTCGTTGACTCGTTTCAAGTTAAGTGTTTCGTAAAAGCTGATTATAACACACAGAGCACCAATGGAAAATAGGGGAGTCGAGTAGAAAAATGCATTTGGCTTCAGTGCCGCATTACATTTCACAAAAGGGATCGCTGCAGTAGCAATGGCATGTCAAGTCTCTATGTGAAAGGAAAAGGAAAACGGGCGGGATTGTGGGAAATGTGCCGTAAATGATTTATTGGTTATTGCTAGCCTAAACTTTTTGATCCGGTATAAATTTAGTTTGAAAAAACAGGATAAACTCCGGTAAAGGCATCCTTAGTAGGCAATTCAGGAAATTATTTTCCTCACATGTCTGTTTACAACTAAAATATTTAGGGGTACAAGAAAACCTACAAACAGTCTATTTTTTAACAATATAAATATTATTTAAATGGTATTTCTTTTCTTCGCTATATAATATTCTATCCGCGATATGCTCTGAATTTCGTGCAACGTGATTACGAGGGTCCTTGTTGGAGTTATTAGGAGTGCAATGCAGGAATGGGTTCCAAATTGTCCAACAAGTTGGTGGCAATTCGTGCCAGATGAGTTTAATAGTAGCATAGGATAGATGGCAAAACGTACACTCCTCTATTCATTTATCCGGCTCAAATTCACAATTTAAAGTCTACAATTCACCAAGTGAAAATGGAGATGAAAAGGTTCGACAAATTGATATCATTACTGTTCAAATTTATTAGGCCTAGCTGCACCCTTGGGCATATCCCTAAGGCGAGAGGCATATCTCTAAGGCCCAAAATGCCTTCTTAATAATACCTCAGAAGCTTTTAACAATATCTCTTTCAAGACCATAGGATGGGCATCCATTATTAAGAGCTCATGTCGAGTCAAGCCAGACAGTTATAGCGAAGCTCGCAGACGTTAAAGCCATCACAAAAGCGAAGGAGACGGAGAAGTTCTGTCCACCTTGTTGTGTTCACCGATTGTCGATAATCTTTTCAAAAAAATATTGAATGAATATATGCAATAGAGTTATGTGCTCGTACAATACTTAGGAAGAGTGTTAAAGGAGGACACAGTTGGATTTTAATGTAGTTCTTAAGGTTTTTTGCTTTTATACTTGCGAGTCTAGGATTATCTAGAACCGTACTAACTTCCTAAAGCAACTAGTTAGAAACAACGAAACCTCTTTAATGTGGATGCCAGGGCATGAGGGCGTCGAAAGAAATGAAACTGCGAAACACTTGACCAAAAAGTGTGCTGAATCCAACTTCATTGGCCCATTTTGCCACTTTGTATTCCATTTCAAAGTCAAAAAAGATATTATTTTATAATTATGAGGAGAGAGAGCCAATTGGTCATGACGGAATAGCCAGCCTAGCCTGAGGCTATGAAAGAAGTTTATTAACTAATCGTGGAAGAGAACGGAGGAATTTTGCATGCTCAAAATCTCGGGACTTGACACGTCTATGATCGGGTTACTACACTCCGAAATACCACCTCTAAAAGATGGGCATAGTTGAGAATGGATTCTGCGCAAAGGATGATGAGATAACGGAACAAATTCTGTGCCGTGCGAAACATCGTTCTGCCAACGAAAGATGCATCTTGATATTGTGTTCATTTCGCCAAATGTTATTTCCAGTTTAGCTCCCAAAAGAATCATAGACTGTACATATTGAAAACCTTAATCTCAAATCGTCCTCTTGAAAGGACTTGAACACAAAAGATCCTAGGTGGTCGAGACGATTATAGTAGGTCTCCTCGCAATCTCCATTCTAGAGTTCTCTGGAGTAAAAAAAAAGCTCTGCACAAATTATTTATGACGTGGTCCAGAAGAAAAAAATCCACCTTAAAAAAAATTTGTTGCAGACAAGATAACAAAATGCGTTGTATGTCGTATTCAATGACTTTATACCAACCCTGTACTTTTAAACGCCAATGTTCTGATGGAGAATTATGATGTTTTCAATTTAGTCCAACCAACTCAAGCTGCGGCATGGAGAAAAAAAGTGAAGAAAAGCTGATTAAAATCATTCCGAGTCGAAGGTTATTGCAATTTTGCGGTAGTAGGGAGCGTCTTAACTTAAACACGGTTAACTTTACATTCAACTTTATTTAACTTTTATTCTATAATAATATTACCTTTCTCATTTTATTTATTCATCACTTACAATATTATTATTTACATTATTAGTAAATAGTAAAATAGTGCATCCTACCAGGGAAAACAGTGACTAAAGAGTACCATGGAAGTACTATGTATCTGTGTCATCACTATCTAGCTAGAAAATCGTTCAGTGTGCGAACTGACCGGATTTGATCCCGACCAACTTTTTCCTCAAACTCGATCTAAAGGGAATCCATTCAAATACACGATTCCAGTTTCTTTTCGAATGGATTGTGTGTAGCAAAACATCATTCTTTATACTTTTTATTTTGTTTTCCTTTTCTTTATTTAGAAGTAATCTTCTTCTAAAACCATCAAAGTATGTAAATAAATATGTTACTGAAAGGCTAATCAAATAAATCGAGCAACATTATGCACGAAGTCGGAAAATACTCTTGTCACCAACATAATTTTTGCATGAATGCCACGCATACGTACCTTAATTAAAATATATATATGCATTTCGAGCATATCTGACGTCTGAAGTATCTCCTTGTGCGGCCACTGCTCTTTCGACGACATGTGAAAATTTTCGAGATTTTTTTACAGACGAAACTATTATTCTGCTTGTGCTGTAATGACGCCAGGAATTCCTAGTGCTACTGTAACCCTAAATATCTTATTGGTGAATATATTGACATTGCTCCTTTCTTCGACACTCTTTGAGTTGTTTCAAAAATAACTTAATTCGCAATCATTGAGGCATTTTTCGCCATGGTCCGATGCATTAAAGCGAAGACGACATCATCAACCGAGAAGAAGTGTTACTAGGCATTAATTATCTCTGTAAATTATACCTTGTGTAAGTACATTCTTGTTGGCTGACTCCATGTGATGAAATCTGAGTGAAACATGTGGCAGCGCATCCCATAGTATTACTGGGCTTCACCGGCGCTGATGTGCAAGCGCTCCTGTCCGCCAGTTATTTTCATTCTAGACAAATTAATTTGTAGGAAAATTTATGCTGGCACAACATGCTTAAGTACATATTAAATTAGGGCAATGTTATAAGACACTCATCCGGCCTATTTCTTACAGTACTCAGCACGACTTTAAGTATTCGTCCCTTCCCTGGCCAGAATGCACGGAAATTGTACTGCTTAACCCTTGGGGGATAAATCAAAAGACATGGACGTTTTTGGGTCAGATTTATATCTTAAATGTAAAATCGAGCTCATCATGATTCATGATCAGTTCCTTCCTAAGAAATAGCGAACACACATAAGCTTAAGAATTCATTCGCACCGACCTTCCATGTGGAGTCCCTCTCGCATACAGCAGAGCTTAGCAGGCTGCAAACTGAAAAAACGACATTAATGAACGGAGTTAGCGTAGATCTCTTGCAAACTTTATTTGTTCATTTCATGTTTGCCATTTGCCATATAAATTGTTAATAGGACGGGACGACATACCATACGAGACGACCGAAATAAAAATTTACGGTCAATCAGCAACGTGCTGGGACTAGGAATAAGTTTTGCGGTTCATTTTGGATAGAGCCCACACAGCCCCCAAGTGAAACTTGTGACATGGGAAGACGAGGCAAATGGAAACGACAACTGAAATTGAGTGGATGCCAAGAAATTTAATCCTCTCGAAAATTTAATTCCATTACATTTAGGAAACTAAATAGAAGACACTTGATGGAATGGTATGCTGGAGCAACTATTACCTTCCAAGAACGGTCACATTAAGTGCAACCTCAAGAAGCATTTAAAGCATTGTTGTGGCACAGTCCGACCACATAGTCACGGAGGATGCAACAAGATCTCGCAGCAATGTCAATTATATTCCAGGGATGGTGAAATCTACGACAATCGTATTGTTGGGAATAGATAACCGACTTTAAGAAACACTTACCTAAATCCAATTATTTATCAGAGAAGCTAATCATGTCCTGAGTGCATGAAATTAGATCCTAAGAAATATTAAAATTTATTCTGCCGGCAAATATTCCAGGACGGCTATACTCGAGATGTTAAATGGCTTAAGTACCAACGCTGAATAGATTTTCATAAAATTTTATAAGGATTTATGCATTTACCCTTAATTTTTTGCCATTATTGCTGTCTTTCGAGCGTAGGTACCAAAAGTAGGAACGTGTGACTTCATATCATATTAGGTCAAGTGGAAAGTTCCGCACGTGTTATATAATAATTTCTGTCATTACTTATGACCTCTTGCTAGCGTGAAGGTAATCGGTGGAAGAAAATTTCCCAGACTAGCTCTGCGATTTTCTAACAGGTCGCCAAAACAACATGTGATCCGGCATTATCATGATGCAGTATCATGTGCTCCACATTGAACATCGTCGGCCTCTTTTCTTTGAGTGCTTTCTTTAAATCATCCATTTGCTGACAACATCCTACGAATTGAGCCTTTCGTTAGATTTCAAAAGCTCGGAATGTATTGGTCCTTGGACGTCCCACCATATACACATCATCATTATTCCATTATTCAGTCTCAAGCTCGATTTAGAGGAGGAGGGACAAGTGTGCGGGCTCACAGTATGCTCTTTTCCTTGCGATGTGTTCGTATGTAATCCACTTTTCATCACAAGTTATTATCCGGTCCAAGAAGGGTTCGTTTTTGTTCCCAGTTTCCGTATATGGCCCGAAATGGTTTGTTAAGCCTTCCTGCAATCTCCGATGTTTGCAGAAAAGGATCTTATTACTCTATCAAGGTTTTGACAATATTGTCATCGCTCAAAAATTGCCACCCAGAGCGTGACTTAAGCGTAATTATTAAGATCGAAATCATCTGCTTCAAAGTTTTCGAACCATCTCTTGAACCTTCTATCCAAAACTGCATCTCCACCAAAAACTTTCACTAAATTTCGACACGCTTCTGTAGCATTTCCTCCCTGTTGGAATTCGTATAAAAAACAGCGTCGTAAATAAACTTTACCGGTAGCCATGTTTACACGACCGGCTTTCACTTAATAATGACATGAAACACCTTTGTTTAGAAGAGCGCATGCGTATAAATGATAAAGAGAGAGATAAACATGTCTGAAAAGAAAACGTCATTTTCGTTTTCATTATTCATGGAAGTGATGCAGAACTAGGCTTTATAATATAAGACGAAAACGAGACGAATATCTAGTCAAGGCACACTTTTAAATTGCAGTTTCTTCATAAAAAGTTGTCTAGACTACGAATTCGTCTCGTTTTCGTTTTATATTATAAGGCTCTAGAGTCGACTTCAAGATATAGATGCCTCATATAAGAAAACTTATGAGGATTCCTAGGTACGTAACAAAAGTGCATGGTAATTACAACTGTGCGGACTTTTTAAGAAATTTGCGAATCTATGTTAAAAAAGGGTAGAAAATACCAAAATTTTGAATTTTGAAATTCGCAGCTTCTAGGAGACAAGTGACATGTGGCCTAACAGTTGGTTTCGTTTTTTAAGGTATAGCCTAAGCTAAGGGGACAACCCTATGATGCACACAGCACACAGCCGGGAGGCAAGTAGGAAAAGGGAGATTGGGAAATTTTAACCTGACAAATGTTGCAAGTGAGCCACAATTTTCAGCATGAAATTAGTACAGTGCAACATCCCAATAGTTTCGCAAGTACTATTCTTGTCAGTAGAATTGCCTCAATCACTGGTACTCAGATAATTCGCGGTGTCCTGTAGACGATTTAAACCCACGACAACAACCCACAGACCTGCGTTTCAGCCCCCTTGGCCAACGGTGTGGGTACTTTAATTCTATATTCAAGTCATGGTTCTACTCTTCTGGGCGTTCCAAAAATTTCTTATGTTCACAATGGAAGAAGAAAACAAAATGTCCGTCTATCTGTCTGTCCGTCCGTCCATCTGTTCCAAGTTCCAGAATGGGTCAATTTAGACAACTCCTTCATAGGGTTGCCATATGAAACCTCCAGATATATCCATCGGGCAACTGCTTCTGAGGGCTGCCATCTGAAACTTTGTTATTTATTAAATAAAAATTCTCCCTTCAACTCTGCATTCTATAAAGTTTTTTGTATAAAAATATTTGCAATATATATGTC
>QYTT01083776.1:67209-98468 GCA_006980735.1 Dasypogon diadema
CCACGACAACAACCCACAGACCTGCGTTTCAGCCCCCTTGGCCAACGGTGTGGGTACTTTAATTCTATATTCAAGTCATGGTTCTACTCTTCTGGGCGTTCCAAAAATTTCTTATGTTCACAATGGAAGAAGAAAACAAAATGTCCGTCTATCTGTCTGTCCGTCCGTCCATCTGTTTGTCTATCCACGCGTGCTCTCGATAATGCGACTTAAAATTTGATACGCAGACAACTTATTAAAATTCAAAAATCAAGTTCCAGAATGGGTCAATTTAGACAACTCCTTCATAGGGTTGCCATATGAAACCTCCAGATATATCCATCGGGCAACTGCTTCTGAGGGCTGCCATCTGAAACTTTGTTATTTATTAAATAAAAATTCTCCCTTCAACTCTGCATTCTATAAAGTTTTTTTGTATAAAAATATTTGCAATATATATGTCTTATTTTCCAAAAATCTCTATATAATATACAGCGTACACAAGAGGGCAAGAGGTAAAGGTCTTGAAAAGAAATGGTTTGACGAAAGTTGGAATGCAGAAAAAGTGGTTCGTTGCCGTAACCTTGAGCTTGAAGCAGGGTAAATGTAAAGATTACGTGCAGGTCTACTTCGTTTTTTTACTGTAGCAACCCATTTTTGACATCAAAAATGTGTAAAATTATACCTTCAAATATGTGGTTCACTTATGGTCCAAAGTAATCTATAGGGATCACCTCAAGGTCAGTATCATCTTGAATAGATACTCAGTATCAATTTTTAAAACAGCTCCTCATAAGGAATTATTCGTTTGTAATTATATACTACTACTTTTTAAAACCCTTTCCTTACCATTGCAAAATTGCACGTAGTAGAGTGGCATGCTGATTTGGAGGTCAGCTGCGAATATGTTACAATAACTAGCCGCGACAATTCACTACATACTGATTGCATTCTTTTCTTCACTACATCTCCGGTATAAACCAATTAAAGGTTTTTTGTTCTTTACTTTTACAATCCCGCAACAATTTATTGATGTCAGGCTTTCAAGAACAGTAATGGAAATATGGAAATTTTTTACCTAATGCCATTTGTTGTTACCTGATGTCATTTGTCTTTGGAATGGTCACACTTTTAGCATTCGTAATTTCACTAAATCTCTCCCTCAAATTTTCTACCATTGTAGGGGTTTCAAAAGAGACTGACTCTGTTTTCTCTCTCTCTGGCTGCCCTTTCGCATCACTTCAAAAATTCCTTGACTTTTGGTTTTTTCACCACTAGACTAATTTATTTATTTATCTTATCCTCCTGTAGAAATTCGTTTGTAGTAATACTTAATTAGACTGTTGAAAATTATATGTATAAGTTATCTCTTTTGGCCTTAGTTTTACATGAATGTATTTTTATGTGTTTACCTAATTTTCTACATCTACATAAAATTGGGCTTGAAATTTTTGAATTATACCTGCGGGTATCTTTCATAATTTTCTAATGGAAGTTGTCCTATTAATCGCCTCAATATAACCAGGAAGTCAGGGAAATATTACAAATTCTCATAATTAGTTTCAACATCACCATTAGTTACGGTAATCAATCATTTTTCGAAATCTATAGCATAATGAATCCATTTTGGAATTTTGGCTCTAGCTCTGCTTTTTTCTGCATTGTGTAAAATCGACTCATCACTTTTGAAATTTCGTTCTTTAGTTCATGTACTTCAAATAAGTAAAAAGCTTGAGTAAAATATTAATGAAATGACTGGCTCGTTGTGGGTCTAAATATCATTCATCAGGTGTCTATTGTCACGTTTCTAATTTATTAAATGAATTGTTGGTGGACACCTTAGTGGAATTAATTTCGTAAAGCTTTTGACCAATTTTCCATTTAACGCTGCCGAGTGCTCTACTTCATTGTATATTGTTTTACTTAAAGTTTCAAACTATTTCAATACTAGTATAGTACCAGTCAAGCATGACGGAAAAAAGTAATTAAATTCATTTTCTTTATATGTTATTTAAACACATGATTGAAGCACAATGTGTGTTAAAAGGAGCTTATAATAAATCCCATACATAAATTGTACACTATACACAAAAGATCTCCTTGGAACAATTGACGCGGCAGACTCTCACTCACCCTAAGGATACCGCCAGCACACCTACCGTAGGCATAATACATAATTGGAATTTATTCTCTTATTTCACAAATATGCTATTTCCAAAATTACCCAATGCTTGGATGCAGTAAACATTGGTGTAGGAAGTTATCCAGTCTTCAAATTATCTTAAAATTGTAGAACGAGTTTTTCGAGCAACCACTACATGAGTACAAGTCTGGGTCCCTTTCTACGCTGTTTACCTAAGCCGCATTGAGTCCGTTTAGAACTTAAAGAGTTACCTTGTAATAACCATATGATCCTTCCAACTTAACACCACCAGTTCAAACTTATCAATTTGTTTTCCTTGGAAGGTGGTAGAGTTTCTGACATAGTTTTTATGCACTAGCTCTTAAATTCTATTATCAGCATCCTCGGAACACTTACGTAAAGTGTCCTTTAGAGTTGATAGTAGAAAAGTTTGTAATATCTCGCTCTCTCCCATGTGCTTAGGAACTAACTATGAAAAGCATGAACCTATCAATTGCATGTGTTTAGTAATTAACAGTGTTGTGGAAATCGAACGTCTCTGAGGACATTCTATAATCTTGTCTTTATTTAGTGTTGTAATTTTTGGTGGTGCTCTCAAACATTAACACACTAATTTTCTATTCTTCTTATTTTGAATCTAACCTTATCAACAGTTACAATAAGAGAGAAAAAAGAAGTCGCCCAACGTAGAGCTCGATCCCGATGCTATGCCTGCAATTCTGTGCCTGCCAGTTTACTCTTCATACGAATGCAAGTCTGGATTTTGGAGGGATA
Organism: Dasypogon diadema; assembly: GCA_006980735.1. Classification (NCBI taxonomy): domain Eukaryota; kingdom Metazoa; phylum Arthropoda; class Insecta; order Diptera; family Asilidae; genus Dasypogon; species Dasypogon diadema. The sequence continues at coordinate 70,106 of QYTT01083776.1, forward strand.
AGTACCACAACCGCAAACTCGATAGGTCTTTTTTGAGCTGCTCTGATCTCATTAAATTAGTATTGAAGATTCAGTACGCCGTTCGCTTTTCGACTATACATATGTAGTACAGTGATCGCTTATATAGCAAATCTCATGAATAACACTAGCAAGGTCAATAAATCCTTAGGCCCGAAAAACCGCCACGACAGTGTTGCAAGATTCTCCTGATTAATAATAATATTAATGATTAATGTTAATCATGCTGTGAATATCACAATAAAATGCATCAAATACACCTATTTAAGTTCCCTTATGATTTAAAATATTTTATCATGAGAAGAATTTTCTGTTGCTGTCAACAAGCACTAAATTAATTTCTAGCAGAAAATGCTTTCCTGACATGGCAGTTTCAGATCCATCATACTTGAAAGTTGGTACAGGTTTCGATGCCCTAAAAGGGCAGTGCACGTGTTAAAGTGTTAATTTTATCCAAGTTCACTCTGGGATATTAACTACTTGTTTGTAATAATTAAATACATGTTATAAATATCTTATACACATGGAGGCTAATTGAATTTTAATAGTTTTGTCATGCTCATCCCAGTACAAATAACTTCTTTTATTTGAGGAAGACAATGTTTAGAGCTATGAGTTAAAATTTCAATATCATGGATTTCCTCTTCTTACAAATATTGGACACGATATTTATAAAAAAATGTCACCTTGATAGAACTACTGTAGGAAATGTTAATTAACTCATCCCACCAGGTAAATTATGTTTGAGCCAGTTGCCTTAAACTTTTTAACATAATAAATCTCCCGTTTATTACATACGAGCAGTAAAATAAATACTAATGAAACTAAAAATATTAATAGAAATTACTATCTAAATATTTTAGGTCTTGTTATGAAATGTTAGCCCCATGAATTTCTGGGTACTTTCGGTTTACATCACACTTGCCTTTGGGGCATAAAGTGGATATTCGCGTTCATAGAGTTTATATGCTTTTACGAGTATTGAAATGAACAGTGACACGATTTACAGCTTGACGCCATTAATGCCACACGCAATAATTTAGCTTTAGTTACGGGAGCCATAAAGTTGCATATCTTCATTGATTTTCGTGCAGTGCAGCTAACTGAGATATGAAAGCCATACGGAAGGAACACTGGTGAACAAAAGTGAGATTCCATATGCCGGTGAATAAATCAATCAATAAATAATTCCCATGGTCGGTTTGGTTGGATTAATGGATGCCAATATATCTGACGGAGGTCAGATTAAATGTTGGCAACAAATTGGCCATTGCTTTGAGGTTGATGATTGAAATTAGGGCTCTAATCTTTGAAGTCTGGGGTAGCTGCAGGAAATGACCGCAAATTGAAACTTCATCTATTACACTTTTCATTTGAATACCACAACGAAATTACAATTCTCAACAACAATGAACCGTTTGCCAGTTGCTTGCTTAGTATACGAGATAAAATCATGGGAACCAGAGAGAATTTATAAAGTTTTGCCCGGCAGAAGCTCAGCGGTAAGTAACTTGTTTTGTATGATCGACATTTGTGAAAGATAATTACGTTTTGTATATTAGCTTTATGCGCTTAATTTTCGAGCTAAATGCACTTAGTGCAATTGATTTTCAGATATTAAACATACGGAATAGCTAAAATCGGAAATTGCTACTCGAATCGATATGTGTATAAAATTGACTTTGTTACAGTAAAGTAATGGAACTTCGTAGGTTAACAAAAATAATATACTTGTAATGATGCACAAACTGGAATTTTGTTATTCTTGTACAATATTATGAATAGTTATAATTTTGACAAGTAAGGACTTAAATTCTTTTACAGCAGGTATAAAAAAAACATGTCACTTATCTTTCAACCTCAAACAATATATCAAAATAAGATGGAACGCGTAGGAAAATAGATATTGGTGAAACTAAATGCAAGTTTTTTTTAATATCAACAAATACCAAGTTATATAAAAATTCAATACCATCTTAAAAAATCTCAACTTTTCGGAAGAAATTCGTTAATTTCTTCCTGATCATTGTGAAGCAATTTTAATTCATGAATTTTTAAATTGAAAAAAAAAAGTTTTCTTATTGTTTCATGTAAGAAATGTATTAACCCCAACGCGTAGCCATGCTACCATAATCAGAGATACAAAAGTGCAAAGTATTTAACGCTATCAAATCCTTTTTAGGAAGGTTCGTCTCAGGAACGGCGGGTTTTAAACCTAATCTCTATAATCAGCACGAAATGATTGCTTTTAATTTTATGGTCCATCGGATGTTGAATATTTCACTAACAGACTCGAACCACAGAATAGAGCTAAATATATCAAAGATATTGCCTTGATGAATAGTTTCAATGCTAAAGTTTTAAACGCACTTGTGCAACACTTTTCGCTACATTCATTTAGCTTATAATTCGTACTTAGAATTTTTGTGTAGTACATAAGTACTTGTGATATTCTCAATCAATTTTGTTCTGAACTCGAGTCAGAAGTGTTCCTTCAAACACTACATTGGTAACTCCGGCATGCACAGAAGCCAACACACTCTATGTTTGGAGTAAGAGTACAGATTCCACCATTCTGGAAGCGAAGTCCAGACCTACTAGGATTTCATCAGTTGGAAGCCCAATTTTACATCAGCAGCATCACTGCTGAAAGCACTGCTGAAAACACCTCAGAAATTAGAATCCGGACATCTTCACTGAAGCCTGTGACGTCATCAACAATCCGCCCCCACCCGTATACTTAAGCAATGGCTTTTGTTATATTTCCAGGAGTCTGAGCAAAAGAGATTCCAAAGGCTTTTGAGTGGCATTTCTTTGAATGGAAAAAGGCCAACACAGCTTCTCAAGCAAATGAGGAAGCTGGCGGCAGGCAGCGTATCTGGTGATATTATCTACAAAAACATTTCTGAGTCGAGATCATAACTAAATTTATTGAGAATATCACAAGTACTTATATACTACACAAAAATTCGAAAAAAGTACGAATTATAAGCTAAATGAAAATAAGGTTTTTCATATATGGCGAAAAGTGTTACCACATTACTCCCCCTCCACTATCAGCGATGTCTTGATGGAGTGATGACTTAATCTTCGGAATTTGGTCGTAGGCTCGTCAGACGATGCTGTAAGGGGTGTATCTACTACACGCTTAGAAATATCTACTGGTGGCAAAATTGCCTGATTCGGTAGGCAGAAAAAGTCTGGGAATCGCAGGGAATTTTTATCTGCATGTAATGGCAGCGCTGTAAAATTTGTACGCTTCCTCTCTGACCACTTCGTCAGTTAGGCACCAGCAAACATGGAAACAGAAATTCATCGCGAGTTATGCAGTGTGTATGTTGAAAGTCTAATGTCAAGGCCTATGGTTAGCCGATGGCGTCAATCTTTTATTGAAGGAAGAACAACGCTGCACGATGAACAACAAAGCGGTCGACCTTCCACTCCCCCGCTCCGAACATTGTCGAACAAGTCAGAAGGGTACTGGATATTGATCGGCGCCTTACGCTTGACGAAATTCTTCTCCAACTGCCACCAAACATTCAACTGAGCAGTGCAACACTGCATAGGATAATTTCTGATGATCTGCATCTGTTGAAAGTCTGTCGTCAACTTCAAGCCCTTATTGAACAAATTGGGTGGGATGTTTTTGGTCATCCACCTTACTCTGCTGACCTTGCACCAAGCGACTTTCACCTTTTTCCAGAGCTAAAGCAACATCTTGGGGGAAGACGCGCCGCAAATGAAGATGACTTGAAACAAGAAGTGATAGGATGGCTATCTACTATGGTGGCAGAATGGTATGACACCGGAATAAAAAAACTGTTAACAGGATACCATAGAAATGTATTGAAATTCAAGGAGACTATGTAGAAAAATAAGGTATTATTGTAGTTGTCAAAATATGATATTTATAAAATTTTTCATGTGTTTTCATTTTTTTAAAAACTATGTAACTTACTTTTGAGACGACCCTCGTACATTCGGACCTCTTGATGAACTCTGTAGAAGCGTCAGTGGACGGAGACCTTTCCTTTTTTGGATTGAGGCAGCTTTCGCTTGCTAGTTTTTGTTAAATTGAAATTGTTGTTATCTATGTATGATTTTAATAAGTGACACACTTTTGCACTGTTTTACTTGCTTGTAATTTTGCCGTTTACGGTACGGCTATTGCTTTTTTTAATATTATTCGGCATTCGGACAAATATAATTTTTCTTTTTTAAACCTCCAAGGCCATGGCTTCTTCTCATGGAGTTCTTCTTGCTTTTCAGTGGTACTTAAGGAAATTTATTTTCTGTTGTTTTAGCTTCTAACAATCTAACCAAATCTTATCAACATTATTAAATAAATTATATCTAGTTAAAACTGAAAAATCTAAGATGGTGAGTAAGTATGATGAGTAGAAAAAACCGTCGAGACATTTTACTTCGAAAAGGGATCAAGCTAAGGCAGGTCAAAGTATTTCTCTACACTTGGTGCTGCCTATTAAAATGAAAATACTTGAGTTAACTCATCCTTGAATTCGCTTTGAATTCGAAACTATGCATTGCCAAGGGGAAATTCTTTTTAATAGAACCAATGATAATACAAGAATTGAAACATAACTTCTCCAGGATTTTAATACCTCTGACCGTAACCTGCCTCATTAAGCTGATATGAAGGGAAAGTGTATTACGTCAGTTTTTACTTACTCATGTCCCAGAACCCACACACTTAGTACGCAGAAATCGTTAAGTGAACGCTATAATCCTTTACAGGAACAGTTTACTCCCCACACATCTTAAACTGACCCACAACCCTTTAATCCGAGAATAAAACTTTACCTAAGCTGGTAAAAGCCCTGGCGCCCCTTGGAGAATTTTCCGTTACATTTAGAATGCTCTGGAACTGTGATGGGATGTGCCTCAAAAGCTTTTCGCTTAGGGTGAAAATGCACAGGACGAAAAGAAAATGGAAAATGTAACACGACACAACTGAAAGTAAGGAGATATCAAGTACCACCTAGTGGTTCGTTGTGGGATTAAATTAGCGTCTGGAAAGGATAAAGGTTTGTAGCACAGCTGCTGGAACAGTGGTACTGCAGTTTTCTGGCGCCCATGATACGAACTGAATAATTCCTTCATAGAATTTCCAGTCAAGGATTTATGTACGTTTTCTTGGTTTGCTGTTATTTATAGGCGAAGATTCCATTTGCTATTTTAAAAATTTCTGAAATCTTGTTCTGAGAAACAAAACTTTAAGTGGAATTATATGTTGTAGCTGAGAATTACCTCGTCTATCCCAGATACATTGTCGCCCAGACACTGTTCAGGTATATTGCAGAGCTTTCGTTTCCAGACCAGAAATTACTGAAAAAGAGGCTTTTTAGCTCGCCTCAATTTTAAATCTGCCACCATTATGAAATTTCTCAATAAATTTAATTTATTCGATACCAAATTTACATACTGGGCTTTGGTTTTGCTAAAAAAAAGCACGCATCTTCTTCAATTTGTAAATACACTCTTATCCAAACTTTAATTAATGTGAAGCTGATCAGTATTTACATTAGAAGTAAACAGATATTTAAAAAATTAATGAATACGGAAAATACGAGAGGAAGGAGAAAAGAATAAAAAGAGGTAGTGGTGCATTTGAAAAAGGATGCAAAATATACTGAAATTATCCGCACTAATAATGAGAGAGTCGAGCATGGGAATACCACCCCATATTTTTGTGATGAATGGAATGATCTATGTGAGATAGGTCAGTGTCATATCTCATATTTCAGGGCAACAATGCATCAGAACGGGGAAAAAAATTTACCGCGCACTCAATTATTCCTTGGAAATATTTTAGTTCTGACCCAGGCTCGTATGCTTTTTGCTATGTTGTATAACGCGCAATCGAATAGGACTGAGATCTGGCTCCCAAACGTTCAAATGTGTAAACGGCAACCATCGTAAAGAATCAACCTCAAACGGCTCTAAGAACAAACGAGAAAAATCTGTTCATACCATAACGGAAGGCCCAACCTGTAATAAAGAAGAATCCTCTGCTCCTATCAGTGTAGAACCTTGTTATAATGGTGAAGTCTTCACCTACCTCACCCAACCTGTAGGGAAGCTCGAGGCAACACCAAGACGAATATCACTCCGGGTAAATCTCTCCAGAAGGGTTGCTGACGAATCCCAGCTCAAAGTTGTTAGGAGTGGCAAAAACTATCTTGGAGGAAAGGGATAAGAGAATAAAATTCAAATTCCTTGACCTCAATTTCGAGAGCATTTTCATAGTCTTTACCACTAAAAATAAAGCTGCTTCGGGATGGCTTAGAGAGGTAGCAGGTGATTTGAAGCTTTCAGAGGCAGCCAATCTTTGCGCGATAGAAAATAAAAGGCATACCTCAACCTAGCAGCCAGGATGTATCTATGAAGACCATCATAGATCAACATAGATATTCACAACAAAGACGTCAAAATAACTGAAAGGAGAGTAACTAAAAGTATAATCGGCACGGGCTCTGACTTGGTCGTCCCAATGGACCACCATTTTGCCTAAAAGCTTAAAAAATTGAACCTTATGGTCAGCTTCCTTTTCAGCAATGTGAGTGAATCCGCAAAAAGAAGGCTAAGGTTATTAAAAAGCCAATCAAAACCAACAATCTCACAAGCTTCGAATTTGGTGAGACTGGTACCGAAAACATCAATTGTAATAAAACAAGGATGGCTGTGACAAAGTTACCTAAAAATCTCACCCAAGCAGTAACAATCTCTCTGATTAAAATCCACGCCGACAAGAAACTGCAAAAATTAGTTTTTAATAACGATCACAAGTGGTCAGCAAACGTTTCCCTTGTCCAACTGTCTAGGAGTGATGCAGGACATCATATAAATCTTCACCACGCAAACACAGATTCTGATGTGCTTAACAGGAGATCTGTTGAAAAAAAATCTGGACGTGGCTTTCACACAAGGACCATAGGTTTTCAATTTCGTGATTTATGACAATACCCGCGATGTCCTACGAGTAGAAATAAGGTTATGTGTAGCGATACAATCAGGGTCCTCTGACAACATAAAAGGCAAAGAATTAAATTAGTAGCAACATACGGTCAGGTATGTCAGTATGTCACGTTCGTTAGCTTAAGGGAAAAAAACGGATAGGTTCTGGCGTGCGGGAAAAACTAATTTATGTAGCTATACTAACTTGGTTTTTATTTCGGATTTCAAGTCAAGGAATTTAGTTGTAACCCGAATTGAAATGGCGACAGACAGTGGTAAAAAAGGGGTAGTAATAGCCTTTATTTAATTCTCTGACCACCTAGATCAACCGTCTCCGGAGGGATAAAAATATAAAAATGAATAGAAACGACACCAAAACCCGAGTTGATAATTAGACTATTTATTAAAAAATAATCGGGAATTTGTTAATATCGGTAAAGAAATCTAGATTTAATTATAAAGATCTTCGGAAGGTACTGCATCTTACTTTGTCCAACCTTACCCTAATGGTACCCAACTGGTACGTCTTGAAAGGGACATATAACCTCCACTGTACAGCGCAAAGAAATAAGAGTTTCTCAACTAATTCACCGAAAATCGTTTCTAAGGCACTTACTGAGAAGCTTCAGCTGCTCCGAAGCAAGAGTCCAGGGTGGGTTTTGGAATAAACACATAGCCTTAAGAGAGGTGAAGAGGTTTACTACCTGCTTGCGACAAAAGATAAGACTGCTGATCTCATTCAGCAAGATAAAAATCATAACTGGCTTCTTTACCAGTTATTTTCCATTAATTACTATTTGAAGAGAATCGTTCGTGTTGAATATGACGAATGCCGAATCTGTATGAACAACAACACATTCTGTATACATGCGAATCTTTTTCACAACGCCTACGAAGATCTTCTAGGTTGAAGGGATATAAAGTTTTATCACCTATGAGAAAAAAATGACTATGAATCTGAAAAAATTATAAACAAAGATTGAGGCAATTACAAATTTTGTTCAGGTTAAAGATGAATTTTAAAAATATGTCACAGTGCTCTCCACGTAACTAGCCTTATTATTTTTAGTTATGCTAAGATATAATTACGCCGCAATTAGAACTTCGAAATAAAAGCATATTAAACTGTCTTTTGTCTATTTTAATTTGGTAAATTCTTTTTAAAGTTACACAAAAAATTATTCAGATATTCCAACACATTTCTGCTCACTTACACATTGTCGAGTTTAATTTTATTTTAGTCCTTTTCACCCTCATATCCGCCCTATCTTTTCTAACAATAAATAATAATTAGAGACTACCATTTTATTTTTCTGAATTTGTAAACTTGAAACATTCTAATATCCTACACGCTATTTCTTTTCTTCTCGAATTCATTAAAGAAATTCATTTTTTACATGACGACCCTTATCTACCCACGGGCACGACAAATGATGATTAAGTTACTGAGAACTCACCAGAATATAAGAAAGATTTTCGCTGAGATTCATATTTTCAATTTTTATTGTTCCGCTTTTTGACAAACGTTCTTTGTTAGAGAAAAGAAGAAACAAGTCCATTTTGTATTTAAAAGGTAGCAAGCACTTTGAAACAACACTTAGGTTTTATGTATTATATATATATATTTCATATTCGTAATATACACATAAATAAATGAGATACAGTATTTTCGGTTCGTTTCTACATATCTACTGGTAATTTCCGCAAGCTGATAAATACAAATTTGAACAAATTTCTTTCCTTGTTACACACATATACATACATATATTTACGTGCATATATTTTACCATATTAAATGGTCCGTAGCCCCTCAGTTCAAAATTCGTTGTGAATAAAACGTTTTTATATTGCTACAATTTAACCAAGAACATATCTTCCCTTGCAGAGATGGACACCTTAAATAAATATATGCTCAAGTCCCTTAGATATTTTTTACCAAACCCAGAGAGAATTTACTTTGCGATGACCACTTTAGTGTGTCTCCGAAAAATGGTAAAGTAAATATCTTGGGGATCTAGTCTTCTTTCTCGAAAAAACCTAATCATACCCAAAGTATATTTATGTTTTCTGTCTGTATCCTCCCCGCATATTTTTCATATTCTAGGAATATTTCTCAAAAGGTAGAGTATAATTGCCTCAGGATCTCAGAGGAGCCCTAGATACAAATCACAGTCATTTCTGCGTATTATTAGCTGTTATAATATTTTTATGCAACACGCTCGTACCCCAAAAAGACTTAATCTGCCTAAGGTTCACAAAGGGAAAACGTTCAGTTTGGCTACTGAATTTAATGGATTGTGGTGGGCAGTTTTACTCCCCTTAATCCTAAGCTTCTCATCTGATTTCCACTGTGTTGAACGTTAAAAAATATCTTTTTATGTAAACGTAAACTATAGAACCAACGAATTTCCCCATGGAATATTATATGATATCTGGAAAGATATGTAGATTTTAAGAGGCTTCCTCAGAACAAAATGTGCTCCAGGCAGTGGAAAAGAGGAGGGCTCCACATTCTTAAAGACATATGAGGGACAGTCATAAAAAGGTTTCTTTTAAGATTGTGCATCCATTCCATTTGAATGTTAAATCTTGCTTGAAATGGCTCCTGGCTGTAAGGATATCACTTCGTTGAAAGTGACTCATGCAGAAAATTTTTGAGATAAGACAGCTCCGTTTGTTCATGTTTTATCGAAATTATTGTCTTCTTCCCGGTAGTAGGTTCCTTTTTCACTTTGATCAAGAAGGGTTCTTGTTCCCAGCGAGGTTTGATTTCTTATATACCACTCTATGTAAGTGTACTTTTCTTTAGAGCCAACAACACTTCGCTTTTATACAAGTAAGCATGACAGTCAAAAGTGATAAATGGCTTCGGAAAATCTTTTGATATGCTGATGCCTGATGCCGTTTAGGGGACGAAATTCCATTAGAGGCAAATTGTGCCTGCAAATTGCTTTGCGATAAATAACTAAGCCCTCCAAAAGATAGAATGTCAGAGATAATTTCTCGTTTACGGCCATATTTGACGGATTAGAATCTTTTGAAACAAATATTCAGGATGACTATGCTTGTTTCTTTTGAAAAGGGTTCCCCGGGAGATTTGATGTGAACATCTTCTATCAACAAATTAGCAATTGAAACTGTTTTTCTAACAATTGGCTTTTAAGAGGTAATTCCTTTTATGTTAAAAATTCATAATTATTGAAAATTTCAAGCGAACGAGGGCTTTTGTTAATCATCCTCTATCCCACCTTTTTGGTCAAAAATATTTTATTTCATTAAAAGAAAGACAAATAAAAATTATATTAAAATTTTAACACTTTAACACTTTTATTCGGAAAGGTCTAACCTTAAACGCAATAAAATAAGTAAAAACAAATTCACAAAAATCTCTGTTTGATAAAATGAGTGAGTTCGACATGTCTGAAGATCAGTTAAAAGTATTTATTGGGTTGTCTTGGGAAAACATAATAGAGCTAAGGCAGTTACTAAGTTCAATGAGAAACACAAATACACGTACTGTTACTCAAGCAATAATATGGTCATTCTGCAATAAAGTGATGAAAAGCTTTGAAAAGGTATTTTCCGTCTTCTTTTGGTTACAACTCTATTTCAGGACAAGAACTTATTTCGAACAGAACATACACTGCACGAAAATTGGCTATATCGTTGAATCTTTTAGTCTTTTTTATGGCACCCGAAATTATGCTACGATTATGAAGCTGATTTTACAAGGCCCTGGTCTTAAGTCGTTGTTATGACTTAATGAGCAGTAGTTAATTTTTTTACTGGATTTTATCAACTTTCTCAAGCTGTGTCTTACTTAGCTGAAGCAATGGACGATCAAAGTAATCTTTTTGTACATTATGTTAAACAAACTCAAAGTATTATTAGCCTGGTAATACCATATTAGCATATAAAGAGTAAATTCTATCGAATGGTACAGATCTTGAAAGTATTCGACGTTACTGTTGCGATTGTCCCAACCGCAATGGAACAGTTGGATGTTGCTCTCGCCTAACAAGTGTAATATATTACTTATCACACGGGCGATATTTGTCTCGAATAATACGTCCAGACGAGATTTTATCAAAAATATTTACCGCTGGTAATACCTCTGTTGTTATAAATGAGGACACTGTTGACGATTGAAATTTTATTTGTCTTTATACGTGTGTAGCTTGTGCAAAAAGGGCAATGGTAAAGGATCTTAATCATATAGTAGAGTATAATCAAATGTACAATAATGGTGATGATAGCCTATTTTTTTTTTTCAAAGTATTGCACCAATTTTTTCTATAAAACTTCTTCTTTCCTATAAAAGTGAACACTACTGGCAATATTTCTAATCTTTTTTATGAGTGTCACTCTGACCAAAATATATTAAAATTGTTTTTATAAAATTAACGTAATTTTTTTAATTTGTTATTTCTGAAAAAAAAACTGGAAAAAATATATGATAAACTCTGAATAGTAATCGTAAATAGTGTGTTTTTGTTTTATTTCCCTGTAGCTATAGCTGTAATAGTTTCTTAGAAAAAAAAATGTAAATAGCGAAATATCGAATTGCGAAATAACTGCTAGCGCATACTTTCTCAATTATCGCAAGGACTATTGAAGGTCAAGGTCGTGAAACCATATACTCCTTCTCATGATTTTCTAATGTAATGATATTAGTTATTTTAGATATTTCTACTGGGGAACATTTCACTATGCCTTCCAGGCGTTACTGCTGCATTTTGTGTGCATTATACAAAGAAAAAGAAGTTAAGGATACTAATGGACAACAATGCATAATGTGGTTTGTGTGATAACTTATCATCAATATTTCTGTGACCAATAAAGAAATAAGAAGTATGTAAACACCTCTTCGGGATATTTGTTCCGGAAGAGGTCCTTTTTTAATTGAATTTTCGAATATGTGGATTTCTTGAGACACGCTCAACTCCAAAAATGTCACCATATCGCTCAGAGAAACATGGTTCGCAGGTGAATTGTGTGAGGTCCCCAAGGCCTTTCGCTTATTAAATTAAGCCAATAATAATAGTTACAATTAATAGTAATCTAATTAAAATTTTAATTTGAAATCCATACATTTTTGATTTTACATACACTTCTTACACATAGTTAATTAATATTCCAAATTTCCATTACCATCAGCTAATAATAGTAGACATGGCGTCTTAAAGTTAGAAATAGATGTTTCAATTTCAACAAAACTTCTGTCCAGTCGCATCTAGTTTTATTATTTCTTAACCAAAATAATTTTATTTAAGATTTCGTACCACAATTCGCCTACAATTTCAGGCATTCCTTTAATCACTGTCTCCGACTTCTTATTTGTTTTTGTCATGCCAAACCATTTGTTCCTTACTAATTTTCCTTTTTGTTTTTCACTTCCATAATTTTAATCTAGAAAAATTATTCTGCTTCAAAATGTTCATGGAAATAAGAAATATAATAGCGGCATGTCTGGTAAAATTTCCATTGTGGATTTTTCAGTTGCCTGACTCTAAATTTCCTGTCTCCAATTTTAATGGACAGAGCATAACTAGGAATTTCATTTTACTGAGAGTGAATTAAAAAAATGTCTTAAGTTTAACAGAAGTAGGTCATTACGCCATTCCATCTCTTAATGAAATTTGAATACATTTATCTCCAATGAGACAAAAATAACCAAATGAGTCATTTAAGATAGAAAATATATTGTTCTAAAGATAAAGCATCTCATTAGGAAAACGAGTATTACTTGAGCTACCCACATTTTTTTTTAGAAAAAAGTTTTGTGAGGAATATTTGTTGGAGTTGAATCAATTATTTCTGTTTTCAGTGGAAATTTTTTATAATAATAATTTCCTGAAAGCCTCCTATCCGAAGAGGTGGCATTTTGTGAGATCAAACTATTTCTCCAAAGACATAGCACTCCTTTTAAGAACTGACAATAGTTGTACCAGCAATAGGGAGAAAATATAGAAGCTTCTCATGGAAACTCACGCGGTTAAAGTTAGGTTGTTAGTGCAAGCTATATCCTTGGTTGTATGACAAACAAATGGGGAAATGTGAATATGGCGGTAATGCTAATAGATGCAGAGCGTTCGTATATCATTTCGTCATGTGAGAAGGCTCACCTCACTTCACCTCTTATTGATCATCCATAACAGCTGGAGTCCTAAAAATAGTTAATTATTTTCTTGGAAATTTAAGGTACTTTTAATAACATGTCCTTTATGTTAGTAGAAATAATATCCTAAGGAGAGATTCTGACCTTTCTGTCATGGTCATTGGTTGCAAGCGAGCTTCTGATACACAGGCCACTGTCTCAAATAATTCTTGTATTCTTTCTTCACTATTTATAACTACTTTCGGTAGATTGGTCTCTGTATTTACAGCTGTCTTGATGAAAGAAGGGAAGGAATTTTCCTTATAGGCTGCATTTAGAAAAAGAATATCTATTAGTTTAATTCTCACACTCATAACCCTTAACCTAGAATAACTTCCAAGGGTGTTAACGACAGTAGTGTTCAGGGACATAAATATAGAAAAAAATCTTAGAATAATCTTTGAAAATCATGTAACATATCTTTCGAGAGGTCCATATTTGATAGAGGCGCACGAACTATTCAAGATGGAAAGTAAAACGGGAGCAGACGTCTGTGGATCGAACTATCGAATATCTTTACCCCCGGGTTCTACTCACTCTGTAAACTAAAATACTACCTATTGATTACTGCTCACATTTCAGAAAAAAACAAAGTTATGGAACATAATAACATTTACGTATTTTAAAATTCTTTACCGGAAGTCTTCCGGCTTGCTTCAATATATAAAAACGATACGTACAAAGTATATACAAAGGAATTTAGAATCAATAAGTAGCTGAACACAAGATGGACATAAACATTTATAAATTAAATTTTTAAGTAAAAATCACTTCAAAAAACAATTTTAAAAAATGTCAGGATAAATGGAAAAGTTTTTTCTAGATAAATAAAGAAAGTGTTTTGATCACAGCAAATCAATCTGATCACCGTCAGTGCGTCGCGTCGTTGAGAGTATCTGTACTAGGCAAGTCTATCGGTAGATCGATTACGCAGAGAGTTTAACGTTGGTTTAACTGATATATGATAGTTTGTAGATGAAGATGTTATCAAAGAGGTAGAAGAATTAATAGGAGGTTACATACCTAAGAAGCAAGAGAAGTATGCCGATATCAGGTAGAGAGCTTCTGAACGAATGTGGTGGACTGAATACTATTAAAAACTTTGAAAAAGTCTAACAGCACAACTACACTAAATTCATCGTTATCAAACTTACTCCTTAGATCCGACGTTGCCTTCAACGAAACGGATTCACAACTATAAATCCTGAGCGAAATTTTGCTTCAATATAAAATTCACAAAGAATCTTAAGGTGGAGTACATAAGCGGACACCAAGCAGGCAAATCATCTGATCTAGAACCCTTCTTTTATGGTCTTTTATTTCATACCATCCCAAACCAGTATTTCTTGGGGCTAGCGTGAGAAAAAGAAGTCCGGTAACATAGCGCAATCAAATTCACTGTCCTTTGCATGTAGGTTAAAAGCAATATTTGCTCGTATTCATTATGCGTATTGAGCGAGACCAAAACTTCCGAGAATGTAAAAGCCATGAACGAAGAGTTTGAACTCACACAAGAACGATTTTTTATGCACTGTTCAACATAGCAGGAAGTAGTCGGATGATTCAGGTTTGAACAAGTTCGATTGCTTAAGGCGTTTTTAGAAAATCGACGCATACGAATAGATATTTTCATGCATCCTCTCACCATCATCCCTCCAACTTAAAATCGGTTGTGCCGACTCTGGTTCACAGAGCACACAGATTATGCGATGATGAAAGCTTGAAAATGGAATTAAAACCATTGGACAATATTTTAAAAATGAATGGCTATGGCAGGAACCTAAAAAACATTACAATAAACGAAAACAAAAATAGAGGGCATTTCTACCTTATCGGGCTAAGATAGCCCGGATATTAAGCAAATTTAATATAAAAGCAATATTTCGACCACCGAAGAAAATTAGGGAACTGTTTCCGTCACCCAAGGATAGGCTATACCCTTTCATACTTGTGGTGTCTAAGAGGTTCCATGTAGCTGCGGTTTGTCATTCATAGGACAAACAAAAAGAAATGTAAGGACTCGTTTTGACGAACACATTAAAGCAATTAAAAGCAAAACCAAGGAAAAGGAATGCAATTTGTGAGCACTTACTAGACAATGAAACACATTTCAAAGAAGCAAAAGTGTTGTCAAAAGAGAAATATCACACTTCGCGAATAATGAGAGGCAATTGAAATAAGAAAGCGCTCAAATTTCAACAGGGATGACAGTTTCTTACTAGCAAGGATGTGGGATCCAATAATAAATCAAATAGAAATCAATAAAAGTGCAACAAAATACGAACACAAATTTAGCACTTTTTGACGGGATCTATTTCACTGCAATCAAGGAGACACACAGTAACAAGACAGATCACAACTCCAACACATAAGTCTGTGTTCCCGCAACAAAAATCGCAAGAGCTGAAAATCCAACACGGATTCGATCTGAGAAGTTCTAGTAACCGGCATTTCGCTGGTGAACAGGACCACTGATACATGTGTCGAAACGTCCAGCAGGTGAGTTTATCCTTTGATAAAAGAATTCCTCACGTTTTAACGCGAATATTCGAGTTTTAAAAATTGCTTAATAATAAGTAGATTAAGAATAGTTTCTGGTCGAGCCCAGTACGTATGTTGAGCGGAACTGTCTCAGGGCTTTGGTTTCTTATCTGTGGATAAGGTAAGAGCAGTTCCTGCTTAAGCCCAAGACACGTATTAACTCATTCGAGATGGGATTTTGTTTGGAAGCATTCGTGAGAAAACTCCATACAAAAATGCTTTTGCAGCGAGAGAGCTTTTTATCATTACACACACGGTGTGTAATCTGTCTCGAATGGGTTAAGCGGAACAGTTACAGGGTTTAGCTGCATTAGCAATACGTAGGCCCAACAAGCTCATTGAGCGGAATAGTCTTAGAGCTTACTCTCTTAGTAGAACAGTTTCGTCTCGGGTCCAATATGGTGTTAGACAGGACGATCTCAGAATTTAGCTATCTTAGTAGGTGTGTTGTGATTGGAACATATCAAAAGCCTAGTATAAGAGATAATGTTGTAATGATATTAGATATGCATTGTTAGTGTGCAAGTGCTTTATTACATTGTAGAAATGCCACCACCTTGGACTCATCCGATCATGTACTCCATTGTACAACACATCAAGAAAATACTCTATTTCCAATTTATTGTAGTAAATGTAAAAATTATTCCATTTTTTTGCATTTGTGGTGTGCTTGCTATTAGAGGCCCAATTTCAGGTCACTATTAATATAGAAAAATTCATTCTCAAATAACATCTTGAAAGTAAACCAAGTTGGCTGGAAAGAAATAATTAGGGTACTTAATGCGAGAAGATTAATTCACCTTGAAAGTTAAAATGTCAAATAAGTAGTTTATGAATAAGCAAAATAACATAGGATCCAAAATAGAGTCCTATGAAACTCTGTTACCAATACAAAAGAAATAGGATGATTAACCATTGGTAAAAACTCACTGTTTTCTACACATAAAGTACCTTAAAATACCATAAAATAAACGTTGTCGCCTATTTATATTTAAATTAAATGTTTTAATACATTTTTCATCGAAATTCATTGAAAATCTTCAAGAATCTAGGACGACTAAAATGGATCATTCTTATAAATAACTTCGATGGCGGATTTAATAGATGATTTTTTTAGAAACCGATGACGCAATTAAACATTGCGTATTGCTATTATTTTTCTCCTTTTTTGCAATATTAACCGCCCTATTTTTTTCGTTAGAATTTCCTTCATAACAATTAATAATATAATTATTATGCGAAATAAAAGGTGTCTACAGTTTTTACAAAGAGCATTTTCCTGCACCAATATTTAGTAGACCATTCTTTTGCAGATTATATAATATATTATCATTTTTATTTTATAATTACTAATTATTTTTACTTTTCGAGTCATCTCACTATTCGGCGCAACGTCTCATAAACCATTGGGAGATGAGGAGGATTAAATAATTTTCTACAAAATCATACACAATATAGCGTATCACATATATTTTCAGCCAATTACATACGAAATAAGGGAGGTATA
This sequence comes from Dasypogon diadema, assembly GCA_006980735.1. Classification (NCBI taxonomy): domain Eukaryota; kingdom Metazoa; phylum Arthropoda; class Insecta; order Diptera; family Asilidae; genus Dasypogon; species Dasypogon diadema. The sequence continues at coordinate 87,304 of QYTT01083776.1, forward strand.
TCCAAAAAATTAATTCAACCTTTTTGCATTAGTTATACTGGCAAACCTAAAATAAAAGCAGAAATTTAAATACGAGAGAGATTTTATTTACGAAAAGTTTTTTTTTTTGGCATGTACAAATACTTTTTGATAGAATAACGCAAACAGTAGTTAATAAAATTGTGTGCACGCATCATATTCATGCTAGAATTCGCTACACGTGGGCATCATTCCAAATAATAGATGAAATATTATCAGGCACGTTTTGACCATTACAAAAATACGCAGCTATTTAAAATCAGAATAAACTGAGCAAACGTAATGCTTATCTGCAATGGAAGAACTAGAGCAGTTCGGTTAAATGCAAACACGAGTTTTAAAGGAAGTGCTTACTTTAAAAATTGAATCAATATTCGCCTACAGCGTCATGCCATCATCCTCCGGTAGTAATGCCAAGCTCAGCAGCAGGAACAAAAAGCGGTGCTAATAAGCAATTTAAATTTGCAAAAAGTACTCAGATGACACCCTGCCTCTCTAAAATCACAGCTTAGGATGTCGTTCCATGTTGAAGACCTTTTTTGAAAACATTGCGAAGGTACAGCATCCGAGGCCATCCACCGCCGAACGAAGTTTCCTCTATTTGCTGTAAAGATATTTGTGTGATGGTACACCCATTTGTAAATATCTAGGTGATGTTTATGCTTTTGTGTGCATCTGACTTCCCAGGGCCCGCAAATTACTGACTTAATCAGATTATGAGTGCTTCGGTATGGAGTTTACATAATTTTGGTCATTTCACAGGACTCAGTTCGCCGGGCAGTAACCCTTTAATTTTGACTTAAAATGGCAAATTTTTAGGTTATCTGATTAAGCATTATGGGAGTAATACGAAGCCTTTTAATGTTGCGCCATATTTTCACGTGTATATACGTAGAAAGAATCCAGTTAAACATACATCCTTGTTAATTTGTTTTTTTTTTATCGCCCCAAAAATAATGAGCAATATCGTCTTTAGAACATATGATCCCTATGTTTTCTTTCACAGAATCCAAATATCAGGAGTACAAATGGAAAATCGCCGTTTTCTCAAAATTTCAGGCTTTATTACGGAAAGATGGTTACATACTTATTCTTTAAAGTATTTTCCATCGCTAGCCACAACTTTTTCTCATATTTATGGATTCCGCGCCGAAAAAATTTCTCGTCTTTTGAAGCGATCCACGAATATTCCAATTTTTGGCCTCCTCGTAAGAGCGGAAATGCTGCTCAGCCAGGCCATGCGTCTCAATGGTAAAAAGTGGTAGTCGGAAGGGCCGACAGCTGGGGAATATGCCGGGTGGGGTAGCACTTCCCATTTGAGTTTTTCTAAGATACATTTTAACCGGTTGTGCAACATGAGCCCGAGCATTGTCATGTTGCAAAATCACTTTGTAGTGTCTCTTCTCATATTGCGGCCGTTTTTCTTTCAATGCTCGACTCAAACGCATTAGTTGTGTTCGGAAGCGATCTTCTGTGGTGATTTCAACATCTCATAATATACCATGCCGAGCTGGCCGCATCAAATACAGAGCATGAGCTTCGAGCCATGTCGAGGTTGATGCATGGCCACGGTGCCCTAACGACTTTTTTCGCTTGGGATTATCGTACTGAATCCACTTCTCGTCGATGAATACGATGCAAAAAACCCTCCCTTTTTTGCCGTTTGAGCAGCTGTTTGCATATGAAGAAAAGCCGTTCAACTCTCAGCTTCAACTCGTATTGCACCCAGTTTCCTCGTTTTTGATCACTCCGAAGGTTTTCAAATGATGTGAAATTGCTTGTTGAATCACGCCTAATGAATCTGCAAGTTCTTGTTGAATCTGTCATGAGTTTTCATCCAGTAATGCCTCCAATTCTGCGTCTTCAAACTTTTTCACCCGTCCGGGATGCTCCTTGTCTTCCTCTTTTGAAGCGTTGAAATCATTCGCGACACGTTCTTTCACTAATAGAAGCCTCATCATAAGTTTCTACAATAATTCGATGCGCCTTAGCCGCAGATTTTTTCGAATTGAATGCAAAAAGAAAAACTTCCCGCAAATGATGCTTATTTGGCTCACATTTCGATATTTCCGGGCACAAAAAAATATATGACGCCGCTAAAAATATACAACAAAATAACAAATATACTGATGACGTTTCTAATCTGACATTCGTGACCAGCATGTACTGATGGCGCCATCTATTGAAAAATGGCGGTTTTCCATTTGTACTCCTGATAAATCAATCAGATAAAACTGTGGTAATTAAAAATGAAGGTTTTGTTTCGATTGCAATAATTCTGGGATTCTAGTCCCACGCGCTGGCTCTCTTCGTTTCAATTTGTAGGATCGTTAAAATAAATGCTTCAAAATTTATCATCACCTGAAACTTACTTAGAATATTCTAAATCCGTTATCGTATTCACCTGGTGGGCTATAGGACTTTTTTTTATTGTTGTTCAGCTAATTACTAAACTTAAATGAATTTGTTATTAAAGTTCCGCATCCATCTTACCTGAATTTGATTTGTGTTTTGAAGCTTTTTACCAGATAATTCATTGTCATCATCACCGTCTATGACATCATCATAACCATCGCTTCGAAAATTTTGTAATTATATTCAATCTTTCTACAAGTATGTTTGCCTCCTATGTTATGAAAACCTACATTAACATTTATAGGTAAGAAGTCCAATGTCTTTTTAGTTAAAATCGCAAATGTGTTGTTCCGGCAGCTTGAAACCTAAAAATGTCATGTCGGATTCAATTACAAAGAAAAAGAAAGGTAAATTTTAATCGGGATTAAATTGCATTTGCATGTAAATGGATGATTTTTTCACAAAAGAGCGAAATAATAGCGGGTGCTAACTCTTTCAGCACAACCAGAAAATGGAAAAGTTAACGTGCATCCTGAAATATTTACAACACATTTTATGGTTATCATGTTTGCTATTATGAGCACACACGAACAACATACACAACTGCATAATTATGAACACTTTTTGTGGGAAGATAACGCAGAATGCTATTTTTTCTGCAAAATCCAATTGCTTTATCTCAGCCCTTTCATCAGGCTTTTGTGAAGGAAAATATGAAAGGCCGGGAGATGACATTGACAAATTACCTAATAATTGATTTTGCTTCTCGTACAGACAATCAAGATAGATTGTGATTATTCCTAACAACATTGGAATTTTGCAAGTCACCTCAGACAATTTCTAAGAATACTCCTGTGGCGTATAGATTAGGAAGTAACACAAGTTTTGGAAGAAATTTCAGATCATAGCAGGCGGAAACGTGGGCTTTGTTATTTAATAATTAACCGCTGCATGAAAGTCTTTGTTTCCTATATTAATAGCCTGGAACTTCTGCAATGGACAAAGTACAAGCCCAGAATTTTACAAGTTAATAGCTAAGTATTCGACTTTCTTCACCCGTAAACATTTCTTGCGACCGAATAAATTTCATGAGTGGTTTTCTTGAGGTTTTCCCGTCTCCACTTCGATTTTTCTGTTACGTATTATTGGAATTTTGAAGGAGCACTTAACTGTCGTTGACAATGTACATCGAGTGAAATACACCATTGTTGACTCACAATTACTTGTCGACACATTCTCGATTTGCTTTCCGTCTATTATCCTGAAAGGAAGTAGAAAGCTTTTACTTCAATGCTACTTGCTGTCCCTGGGTCGTTCTCAAATGGTACAAAAAGAATTTTCGTAGACAAGAAAACATTATTGCGAAAACATTCTTGCCACATATATGTACATATATATATATCATGCTTGCTTTTTCTTCAGACAATTTCGGAAATTTTTCTCTGCTGTCATATCATATCTGTAAATAAAAAGTAATTCTTTAAATCAAAAAATATATTTGTCCTATTGCACGCTGGCCAAGTGATAAGCAACATAAATTTGAGGCTGTTACTATTGTCAATACTGAAGTATTAAGTGCATTTTTTACGTTCATAAATGTAAATGAAGCAATTTATAAAAATGTTTTATTACACGTTCTCGGCCAGACACATCCACATTATTTTCCTTTTCCTGATTTGCGTCTAATTCAAATGGGCATAGTTTGACGACTTTTGATATTTTCCGAAAAAATAAAATTAATTTCTGCTTGTTCATAAATATGACCGAGTGCATGTAACATTAAAAGGAGAAATATTAAACTCAAGATATTTACATCGCTACATCTGGCTCGAAGGATCATGGACACAATTCTCACAGAAGCTACAACTAATGACTTATCCAAGATTTTTGCGAAGCCCTCTTTAAAAAGATCTTTTGTAAATAAATTCACTAGAAAGGTGTACTCGATAGGGTGAAGTAAAAAAGCGACACAAGGATGGCAGATAAAAGTGCGGAGATAATTAATTTTATATAAAACAGAATGCAGGCTATTGCTGAACGCCAAAAGAAAGACTATTGTATAACGTGGAACACTATTTCTGAACTATGAGGCTTCCATAGTGAAAAGAATCTTATCAACGTGTATCAAAGTACTCAAATCCAAATATGGAATTTTTTTACCACAAAGGACAATATATCCTAGGGAGGCCCTTAAATCTTTTTAACTATGTATATTAACAGAAATATCTCACCAATTAGCTATTAACTATGTTATTATAATATATTGCCTAATTTTAACGGGCGAACCTGGGAAACACGCATAGCGCAACAAGAAATTTGGTATTAATTTTTAGTCAGATTAAATTATTGCAAGTTCGTCCCAATTATTATGCGATTTTACTATGCAACAATCTACTGGCCTTGTAAACAAAACTTCCGTCAGCAGAATTACCATACCCACTTGTGCCCAAATAAACTGCTGCGACTCTTGCTTTTTGAGAAGTAGTTCTGCAGGACTTTAAAGTAGGTTATTTATCATTCCTTATTACGATATTCAAAATGCTGCTGGACTGCTTCCTTCTCAAGTTATGTCCAATAATACAAAAATTCAATATAGCGGCCAAACCAAGGAGTGGAGGGACGTGGCCTATTTTTGTTTTTCCGATCAGGAGTCTCATATAACACATCTATACAAAATTTCAAACTGATAGATTGCTTTCCCTTCGAATTATATCCAATAATCCAAAAATCCAATATAGTGACCAAGGAGTGGGGGAATATGAGCTATTTTCATTTTATTGGTTAAGCGCCTCATAAAACTATTCCTTGAGAGCTATACACTCTTCCCTATTTGAATTATGCCCAATAATCCAAAAATTCAATATGGCGGCCTATTGAAAGAGTGGGGGGAATCACTCTATTTTCAAACTCAGATCAGAAAATTTTCTAAAAGTAGTATATACCAAATTTCAGTCTCCTAGCTTAATTCGTTCTCGAGTTATCGTGTATACAGACCGACGGACGGACAGACAGACGGACATGCTTAAATCGACTTGTTTTCACATTCTGAGCATATGTATATAATTCATTCTGGTCTAGCAGTATTGGTTCTATGCATTGCTTACGTCAGACCAAAATTAATATACCCTACCTATCATATAGGGTATAAAACCTGATACCATTGAGAAATTCTCTAATGTGCTTTTGCTCCATTCATAAATTCCCTCAGCTCTTCTTCTTTTACATTCCCAACTTGTGCTTTCGCACCATAAAATATCTCTTTGAGCTTTAACTATATAATATCAAATATGAAAAGCTACTTTTATGATATAAGAGTTTTATAATTATTTTTTTGATTCGATGATACCTAAACCAAATTTTTTATCCCATTGCAAAAGAATTATTCACTATTTTAAGTTGCCCCTACTTGAAAATTTGTCCCCGAAATGATGGGACAACTCCTCATTAAAAACAAAACACAAATTTACTTAGGGTACCAACCCACGAAAACCCCAAGCGAAAACTGCCTAAAACATTTAATGTAAAATTCACAATTACTTGTTGAATTAGTTCATTTCCTAATCTGTTCCTGATTCATATAAATAGATCCCCCCCAAACCGAAATATTTATTCACCAGACAAACCGTTATGCTGTTATAATTTAATACATCACACCGCAATCAGTTGACATTTCTGCCCCATCAAACCCTCACAAAATCGTCCCTAGCTGTTAAGTACTTTAAATCTTTGAAAGGTCTAACCACCCCCGGTTAAACTGTTGAAAAGAAGCGAATCGTACGAATCACACCGTTCAGAAGTGCCTTTCATAAAAGAAATAAATATCGACCCGCCACAACCATACAATCGCATTTAGCGTCTGCAAATTAAGTTAAGCAAATCTGCCATATTTCTTTCTGTCGTAGGATTCCCTCTTTTTGGTTTTATCTAGTCCAAAAGCTGTGTATCTGCCTGAAAGTATTCAATATTCAGGCCTTGTATTCTTTCTGATGCTGTGGAAAGGAGCGAAGTTCTAGGGCCTCTTTGGATGCGGGACCCTACACATCACCGTATTCTGGTTATACACAGTCAACTACATCACCATATGTTTCGTGCCATATGGGGTTCCAAGGTGGAAAAAATGAAAAAGGAAATAAAATTTATAATGTATGGTGAATGCTTAAAAAGCTTTTCGGAGGACTCAGTTTTTTCCTTACTCCCACCTCCTCCACCCATGTCTCTATGGGGTGAAAATGTATCACTAAATTTATGTGACACTTACTTGAGAGTTCCTCCACCATAAACCATTAAATTGTGTTTATGTTTGCATAAGGGTTTGCTTTTAGTCACTGATATGAAATGAAGACAAAAGTGCTGTTATTCTGTTAAATGTTTAGATACTCGAGGAGCACCCTTTAAAAATTATATAAAAATTTATTTTTAAATGGAGAAGTCATCTGCGCGACCCACATCCAATAAATAATTATTGGAACTATATTTGTGGTAGGGGTGTTTATGTATTGAATCGCTCAGTCTCAATTGAGTACTAGTAAAATCTTGATAGCAAAACTAGATGGCGAAATTATAGACACCTATAAAGTGACGGAAAAACAATTTGAACAAAACAAAATTAAATCCATACTATGCCTGTGGAAACAGAAAATAAACGCGAACGATTAAAGGGAATCCATTGTTGTTCTCATCCATAAAAAGAGAATAATTGGAGCGTATCGACGTCAAAGCGTGAGTAGGCCCTGATCCATAAAAGGAGCATTTTGCGGAAGAAAAAAGGAAAAATTATATTCGTTGTTTGTTTTTTGCTTTTTTGTGACAGAATTCCTTTAGATGGGTGATAAACAGAAATTTTTATCGTCCTTCCATTAGAATTACTGCAGTATGAGTGAATTCTTCAGGTAAAGTGGGTCTATTGTGGAGACTTTTCAATTTCAACTTTGCAGAAAATTTGTTTCCAACAGACTTACCCAGATCAAACATCCACCCTAAGAACCCATACCAGGCTTATTCCCAACAAATCAGTTGATATTTATATGAAATATATGTTTTGTTAATTGCGAACGTATAAATAATGTATTCATGATCAGTGTACCCATGACCTTTGATATATTTTTTTTTCAAACTTCAGCAAAATCAATTAAAAAAATTTACAAATAATTATAATTCACGATGAAAAACGTCCAATTACAAGTCGTCGCAATTACAATAATTTATAATTAAAAATCCAAATTATTTTCAATTTAATATTTCTTATTAAAAAAGAAAAATTGAACTAAAAGTAATTGTTGAAATCAATAATGATTATATTTTTCAGTAAGTAATAATTAACAAGAAAGAAAGCTGTAATTGGTAAAAGATTGTTTGCTTTCTTCTGAAATAAAAATACTTCGAGGTAGATAGGTAAAATTTGGCACACGTATACCTTAATAAATTTAAAATATCTTGGTAAAAAATGAGCCAAATCGGGAAACTACTTCAGAGGGTGGCCATATGAAACTTTTAATTTCTTATGTATTAAATGAAAATTTCTCTTTTCTAGTGCTAACGCAAAATTATTTTGCATTAAAGGATCATATTTACAACATATACATATGGCTTTTTTCAAAAATGTCTATATAATATATAGAGTACACAAAATGTAAAAGGGCGGTGGAATATCTCAAAAGGCAAAGGTTTAGGGAAAGAATTTTTTGGACAAAAATTAGAACATCGAAAGGACAGTATTTGGTGGTGCACCTGGAGCTTGGCCCAGGGTTAAGGAAATGGAGAGAGCATAAAAGTTTACCTTCGAATATACGGTCCTCTGAAGGGATTGGCCGATTTAGTTTATTTTGTGGCAGGATATTTAGGTTTTACGGAAGTACTTGTGTGCCGAAATTCATCCATCTACTTCGTCGTGTTCTCGATGTAGAAGGAAAATATCGCCTTTTTTGGTATAGCTGGAAGTTTTATATGGCAACCCTATGAAGGAGTTGTCCAAATTGGCCCGTTTACGAAGTGATCTATGTATGTACCAAATTTCAAGTCTCCAGCTTAAGGCGTTCTCGAAATAACCCGCGGACAGACAGACGGATATCTATTAAACGATTTCTTTTCTTATCCCATTAATCGCAATATAGTTTATTTCGTGTATCTTGAATATTTCGATGCGTTGCAAAGGTTTCTTAAACCCTGCATCTAGGGTATAGATAGAATTCCCACAAATTACCCTACTACACAGTTGTAACCAGGGTAAATCAAGGGCTTAATAAATATCATCAAGCTAGCCTTAAAACCTCGTAAAATAACTTCTATAAAGTAACATAGATATCTGAAAATGTAACTTTCAGATACTATCTTAAAATTTTTATTTACAATTTTTATTTTCTAGTTAATCTGGTTAAGAGTAGATCTCAATCGTTGGCTTTAATGTTCATAAATGCAGAAAACCTCACAATACAAATGGGATCTGAGAAAGGGACTAAAAATTTTATGTTAATAATAAACCCGATAGTCACGTGGTGAGTGCCGAATACATCAAGAGAATGCGAAACACTTTCCTGGCGCATGTTTACTTCTGTAATAAACATATATTGGGAAATGCTCCCTACGTATTCATAAAAATGTTGCATTAAATTGAATTTTCCCGTCCCATATTTCTCAGCAGTAAATCTGTGAATTTATGAGATGCTTTCTTTGGAATAACTTCAGTGTAAACCATAAAGTTGTGTTCATTGCGCTCCTCCTCGGAAGAGTCTTCTACTTATATTTAATACATCGAAGTAAAAGTATAAAAAATCTATTACCTTCGGATTTGTGTTGATGGTGGAAATAATCCCAGTAGCTGGAGCCTGCACAGGGATAAATCCCGGTACTGCGAATGGTACAAGCAACATGGGATTACTTGTCGTTGATGCTGCGGGAACGAAAATCTTGGGCTGATTCTCGATAATCGATGATTGATGATTTGTTGACTGATTCCTTGTAGATGAATCTGGGGCGTTAGTGGCACTCTGTTCCCGGTGTTTTTGTTGTTCCTTCTGTAGTTCGCACTTCTGGCAATTCACCGGATTGCCCGCAACTGGAGGTGATATTACATAGGGCGCTGCCGATAAACGTGCTTGATTAAGTATCGATGGCTTTGAAGCCTTCGGGGCCCAGACTGAACACGGTACCAACCCGATCAAGCGTAGCCCCACGGGGCTCGCTTCGGGTACCGTTTGAGAGCTTATTTTGTTTTTAGCTGTGAACTTTAATAAAGTCCTTAAACTTCCGATAATTTATTTCATAAAGACCACAATAGTCCAAATGTAGCGCTTCTAGTTAAGCTGTTCAAAAAATCCTTTGATCAAAATTCTGCAGACAAATATTGGGGCTGCCTGCGATGGAGCCCAATTAGTTTCGCCTAACTGAACTATTCAGCAGTACACTGACTAGGATGCTGCAGACGTGAACATGAAGCAAATAACTATACGAGGATGCACTGTGTACACAATTTTATAGCAGTCACTGGAAACCAATTTTTCAGCTCAGCGCACTTTAATTTAAAGCCGTGTCTCCCTTAGTCTCTGGCACCATGGGCCTCTATAAATAGACACAAAGTTCACAAGCGGGCGGAACAGTTTTGCTTTTTATTTCAACGGCCAACAATGATACCGGTTTCAGGCTCGAAAGGCTGTTATTTTCTCTGATTGTGTTCGTGCTGATATCCCTTCAGCGATTGTGTGCTGATATAAATTCGAGTTGAGAAGGGCTTTCGACGTGTCACAGAAGCAACCAGTTAATGTTGCATGGAATGTTATATGATCATAGTGCTTTTGCCGTCGCCTTGCAGTAGTTTGAAGAAACGAGGTCACATCCTGCTGAAATAAACGAAATGAAGTCAAATAAAGCAATTTTTAAAAATTATTTTTAAATTCATAGGAAATATCATGTAGAAGTTTTTATGAAAGAAATCTTATGTCTGAGGATGCAACTGCGTCTTGACTAAAAGTCATATGTTCCCGTGAGGTATTTTCAAAAAGGAAGAAATCCCTTTTTAATTTTACTTTAAGTGCATGATGTATTTAAGCACTATTATGTCAAGGGAAGCAGTATCTTATTAATTATGATGTTCTCGTTGATGATATTAAATTGGAGTCCAGTTCTTATCGAGTTTTAAAATATCGGCGTACTCTGTGTAATTGTTTCTGTAGAGTTGTCATAGCTCACCTTACCACTTCTAAATCAAATCAATACAAGAACTTAACAAAACATACATTGGAGTTACATATTAAAAATCTATTAAAAGGCGTTTCGATGCTCGGATGGGAAATTTCTTGGAAGATCATATAGACCCCATACAAATTCAAACGTTTGTTAAATTCATATTATCAATAATTATGAGCTGAAAGGATTCAGGGAGAATCTTCAAGATATTAAAAACGAGCCTGTATTATTCAGGAGATATAAAATTAAAGTTAACCTAAAAAGAATTCTTGAAGAAAAGAATGTAAAACCTTGATTGTTTTACTTAGAAGTGCATAGATGTCGCAACTATCAATATCATAAATTTTAAACAGACATAATACCTTCGAGAAAAACAGTTTGATTTGCCGCATTTCAATAAAGGTCCTTGCCTGGCGCACCTTCAAGTTTGACCTTCAGTTAAAACGTACGTAGATTTTCAAAAAATCTCTGCAGTAGTTTCCTTTCAGCAGCCCCTTGAAATCAACCCTCATTTTTGACTGAGTTGAGCGAAAGTCCCCTTAATATTAAAATAAAATGTCAAGTACCATTAGATCCCATACATTTGGTAAATCTTGGTGTAATGAGGAAAATGC
>QYTT01083776.1:98488-116120 GCA_006980735.1 Dasypogon diadema
ATCGTACTCACGGGAGATTACTTAAACCTTTGCTAGCGAAAACTTCCGAACCGTCATTATGTGGAGTCATAAAACAATAAACACCAGACTAGACAGATGAATATATCTGGGAAATTCTTTCTTTTTTTAAGGGTAACTACTGTGTACATTATTCCTTAAATACATTCACAAAGAAAAAAATATGGAAAGAATTTAGTCTAAATATGCAAGTGGGGATAATATTTTGAAACGAAGTGTAGATTTTCAAAAAATCTCTGCAGTAGTTTCCTTTCAGCAGCCCTTTGAAATCAACCCTCATTTTTGACTGAGTTGAGCGAAAGTCCCCTTAATATTAAAATAAAATGTCAAGTACCATTAGATCCCATACATTTGGTAAATCTTGGTGTAATGAGGAAAATGCTTTTAAGATTGTTACATGATAACACCAATTTTAAGGTAACCAAAGAAAATAAAAGCAGATTTTCAAGGGATTTAGAATCACTTCGTTCGCACATCCCCAAAGAATTTGTTTGTTGCCCTAGAACTTTTCTCGATGAATTGAACAGGAAGGCAACAGAATTTCACCAATTTTTGTTGTATACAGGCATTTCAGTTTTAACAGGAAAAGTTCATGAGGATTTTTATTATGAATTTCTTTTACTTCATTGTTTCTGTAGATTATTGTCTTGTCCTAAGAACTATAAACAAAACATTGAAGTTGCTCAAAAAATATTAGAGTTATTTGTTCAGAATTTCCCTACTATTTTTGGGCTTAATTTTGTATCATACTATGTTAAAATTATTGCCGTATCTGATACCTTATATTCTAATCAAAACTGAGGGATTTTAAAATGGTGAACAAAATTATGTATTAGGAAGAAGGTATTAAAATATACAAAACTTGTTTACCGAGCCTTTTGATTCCAGCTCCTGCCTAGGAATTAATTTAGTAGAAGCAGCTCTTTCAGAACATGAAGAAAGTTGTAATTTAGAAAATATAGAATGTATATTTATGCGTCTTCCGCATGAAAGCCAATTTTTTTTAATACGATTGCTTTTACAAATTGCTTGAAAAATCCCCACATATTAATTTTATTTTGTATATTTTATTTATTTTTATATATCACATTTGAAAATAATTTTTTTGAGACACCATGACGTCTAAAAGAAGCACAGATAATAACAGCAATGAACTTCCTGGAAAAATCAGACGATGCAATCGGAGAAGATCCTTTTTCAAAATATAAATATTAACATATAAATTCATGGTGTCCCATGGCTTAAAATCTTTTATTCAAAATAAATTTCAACAATTAAATTGTAACATACTAAATATCTATTTGCAAATTAATTTCTAATATTTTTTGTTAGTATATACTTTGACCACAGGAATTATTAAAGCCGACAACTCTACATTAATGGAAACCCTTGCTATATTCAGTATTATTATGAAAAAATTGCAATTCTAAGAAACTGTCATAAATAATATGAATTCTTTGTTCCATCTATCTTTAGATGCTTACAAAAGTAAATACTACAATTTGTGACGAAAATCGCAAGAAAATTGTAAGAAAAAAGAATGTTAATAATCAACCATAACTAAAAATTTTAACGAAATAGGTAAAGGCAATTAAATCCTTTATATGAAGCAATTTAAAAAAAATATCAACACCGTAATAACAAAGGAGCTGATTTTAGAATACAACACTGACGGTGGGGGGAAAATATTGCTAAAACTTTAATTTTCACCTCAACTGGAGATATGTAACCTCTTAAAGTTTTTAAACACTACTAAATACTGCATTGAAATTTATTAAAAAGTGTTACCAATTCGAGCTGTTTAAGTCGTCTAAAAACATTACCAGATGGGCGTACTTATATTTTGCGCATACTGAAGAACTTTACTCCAATAGAAGCACAATTGTATACCTTATATTTTACCAATGTTTTTTAACTTCTAGGATATTTACTGCGAATGAAAATGTTTATATAAAGTGGTACTATTTCTTTATTATTACCTCCCAGATCCTCCACAATTTTGTTCCAGAACTTATTTTTGGCAGATACTCGCTATTAGTTCCTATTTTTAGGGTCCTGCAAGGAGGGAATCGGCTCAACTAACTTTTCCATTTGATATTCTTTAAATGTAAGCAACTTCGCTGTTGTTTTCTGAGAGAATTCCGCATAGTTTTTTGTCATTTTCCAAGGTGTCCTTATTGTCCAAATAATCAATTGTACATTCCTAAAGAAAATCATTACAACTGCCGGAAGCAATAATTTCATCAGCTGTAATATTAAAAGTTAATACCGTCAAAGAAATGCTGTGATGAATTAAATATATTTCAATCAATAACAAATATGACGCATACGGTGCGTCGCTCATGTGAGTGGTAAGTTAGAGATTTGAGAGCTGGCTCACTGTGAGCTAATCTTTTCCAAGTCTGGACCTTTGCGATTTTGTAAATTCACATTTGATAAGCGTGCATTTGAGACGATAACCGTTTTTATGATATTATTCAACAGCGTGTCTTAGTTATTGTTGTGATTATATATTCAGTCCTCCTATTATACGTTTAATTCGTTCTGTGTTGTTTCGAAACCGTGTTAAATAAAACGTAGATGTAATGCAAATCAAGGGAATGCATTTCGCGTTATATTGAGACCGTGCAACAAGTTCATAAAAGTACAAGTCATACAATAGACAGAAGATATCTTTCTATAGCATAAATTTACATGCGCAAACAAGACAAGTTTATTCCAGACATCGATTATAATTTGAAGACTTAAAAGTTCATACATTAAAATTAAGATAAACAAGAAACAAAATTAAGAAAAATTCAAAATTTTAGTAAAACCAAACCATTCCAATTCCAGAAGTAACAAAAACTTGTAAGAAATTAATATGTTACAGATTACTGTCGTCTAAAACCACTGTTAGCCTCAGAAACTCTTATTCTTATAATGGGCTGAAAGATGTAATCACCTATTGTATCTTCATTATTAAATCTAATTGAATTATAATAGTTGTAAACGTTCGTGTGTTAACACTGCACTTTTGCCAAAGGTCCTTGCTAAGGAGCTAAGCAGCTCGGCAATATTCTCTTCTAAACTACGCTACTACTGAAACATATTTATCAATAAAGCAAAATTTTATTCATTTTTATATTCATTTAAAATTAAATTTGGAAACGATTCATCATATATTCTTTTGAAGTTGTCGTCTATCAACGCATTTGAGATGGACTTGTCTATAAATTCCATTAACTCGCCTTCACTATATGCCCAAACAGTCTTAACTTGCGACGATAATAAAAGCAGTCAAATTCAATTTGAAATTGCTAAATCTCTCTGATATATGAATCAAAGTGTACTACGTCGGTAATAAATGGAAGTTTATTATACTGGATTTATTGTCGTCACAAGTTAAGTTTGGTACATACGGCCGCTCAAGCTCGTTCTTGAAATACAGTCGATTTGATAAGAGCATCCTCCCTACATCTCGTAAAATGATTGTTTACATAAAACAATGCAAACAGAGACGTAATCACCATGCTTTGCAGTATTGTGCACCATAAAAGTATTCTCATTAGTTAATTGGTTTATGTGGTATTAGCAAGTTTTAAAGAGGGTATTCCGTTTCAGATGCTAATCCTTTGAGGGGTGATTCTTGAGCTCGTTTCTAAGAAAAAAATTGTATGAATTATCTATTACATCATCTACAAATCCTCCATACAGAGCTGATACCTATCTGTCTAGGTATTTTCCTAATGTCTAACTATTATTCTCCACGACATGTGGTATCATTATTATAGGCTTGTGAAACGATATCTGATGAGGGAGAGTACAGTGCTAAGTATGACTCTTGTCCAGATGTAATATTTATAGATACAGTGGCTTCCTAATCTCGTTCTAATTGCCTCCCGTGTTTTCCTTGTTACAAGCACCTGTATTCCGCTCATAATCTTCGTAGCTTCGACAAGTGATAATTGCTTAATTTGAAGTGCGATGCTCTTCCCAAATACTAAATGAATATCATCGTCCTTGCAAGAAGATTTCACTGATGAAACAATTGAAGCAATTGCTTCATCATATTTTGAATTTCTGCTGCGACCTTCACTTTTTTCTCTGGGGGATTTAATTTTATTCCTCTTGAAAACATTTGGTTCTATTTCTTGTAGTGCGATATTTGCTATACTGAAGGTCTCCTGCGCCTCTGTTGCCACAACCACTTCTATCCACCTTACCAGCTTCGTCTTTAAAGGAAAATATAAGTGAGCAACGCGTATTTTCTTTCCAGATGCTTAAATCAGCTGATTTTTATATAAACTTTATAATACAAATCTCATAGGCAATAAAGTTTTTTGTGCACATGTCGCCACTTTTACAATAACTTCAACGGCTGCTCTAAGCATTTTTTAGGTAGGGGATAAACATACACCACTACTTAAAATTGAACACGAAAATTTTTGCCTGAGTTCCAATCCACACCTATATGCATGAAGCAGTCAACTGCCAACACTGATTTCTTCTTCTTTTTCTCTATCTCAGTGAATGTAGAAACAAATTGCTTTCAGTTGTTTAACGTATAATGCCCGATTTAAGGGTTTTAAGAAAAAAAAGTGCAAACGGTTTATAAACTTTAATTAAATATTTTCATTCTAATATGTAGTAATTATTTAGATAATATCAAGGAGATTCCATGCTATATGTCTACTAGTACGCTCAGTTAATATACAGTGAGAGTTCGATCGATTCCAATGAAGTGTCATGATCAACGTCTGTTAGGAGGTCTCCCTCCCCCCTAAAATCACTCCTTCCTCCACAAAAAGACCTTCAAAGATTTTATGTCCTCTGACACTGTAAAATCATTATAACTCCTCACAAGGACATCACAGGATAACGACCAATAATTTATTTCCAAGAGAACGCTTGTAGCTATCAAACTTGTTTCAATCGGTTGTGTCCTTGAAAAGTTATTCAAGATTAAAGTTGAAAAAAATGTCAATTTTGCAGTCAATGTGAATTTTTGGTAATGTGATGTTTTTGGTAAAATTTGACCACTTTTCACCTTGAATATCTTCAAGCACACACCGTATGGGGACAAGCCAGGTACCGTTAGAAAGGTACAAGTATCCTCTTTTAAACAAATCCCTGGTCGTTATGGTGTGCTTGTGAGGAGTTATAAGGATTTTACAGGGTCAAAGGAATAAAACCTTCGGCGCCATTTTAAGAGAGAGGGAATAGTTTTAGGAAAGAAGGTCGCCGAAAAAAACATTAATCAAAACACTTCAAGGAATTGATTGGTTTCCCGCAAATTGATTAATTACCGGACACCCAGTATATATAGTTTACCCGAGTCCAACTCGTGGTCGACTGGTAAAGCTTTTTTATGCTTCACGACTTCGACTCGTGATGATCCTAAACATCCCTTGCAAGAACCTTATTAATATTAGTTTCTTTTCCCTCGATTTTTTCTCCTTTAAAGTACGAGCGATTCGCAAGAAACCCGCGTTTAATTTTTGCACAAATCTCAATCAAGAGGAAAAATAATGGAGAATTTTTTGAGAGAATATACGTTTTTCGTTAAATTTCTCTTCCCTTTAAACAGTCTCATGTAGTAAGGTATTCCAGATTTTCTCTTCTTTCTCTAATGCTGAACGGCGCAGAATCGCTCAAATTTTACGTGAAAAAAAATTATGAAAAAATTTTGATTGCTTTGCCAGATATTCTTCAAAGTTGCGCAATCTGACAGATCCAAAGTCTTTTTCAGGTCTTAAAATTTTCCTAAGAAGTCGACAAAGTTTTTGTTCAAATAAATTTGCGGAAAAAATAATTTTTCAAGTGTTTTCATTAAATAAAAAAAATTCCTGCAATCTAAGGACTGCCCTAGTAAGAGCAAAATCTCAAAAAAAGAAAACCACAGGTGAGAAAAATGTCAAGATTTTGGAACAAAATAAAGAAAAAAATGAAAAATTAATTTTCTTGAGAGTTGAATTGATTGCAAAGTCAATTCTCAAAATAGTTCGAATTGAAGAAAAAAGAAACAAGGAGAAAAGGACCTGGATAGAGCAATTTTCCATGCTCATTTAATTATATACATACATATTTTTATTGTTTATATTTTATTTTAATTTAAAAATTTAGTTTCCTTATAACTAGAGTATGATAGTGCTAAGCGCGTTCTTGTAGGGATTGAATCGGATCCTATTTATGAACGCATCGATACGTAGTTTAATTTCGGACTTTACATTTATAATTGCAATTATCGTTGAATTATCAATCATTAAGTCGATTTTTTAACATTAATTTGCATTTAACTGTACGAGCCGATATTTATGCGATTTACACAAAAGCCCTTTCATGGAATTATAACATTTTCCCTTTAGATTTATATATTTTCCTTGAGTTTGTGGACTCTAAAACCACATAGCGCCCAACCATATAAATCAAAATTAGGAACTTAGCCCTTAACTTGAATAGCCAAATTACACTTAAAAGGGTTGCAACATCTCATCGCATTCGCCTGATAGAGCATATTATAAATATTTCACACATTAACAGCCGGACTATATACACGGAAAAATATACTCATATAGACTAGTGTTAAACTCCAGTCGTGTGAACCTAAATATCAGCCCGCTTAGCTAAAATTTGAAAATATAATAAATAATAATAATAAATGGTTGAATTTCTTTTTAATTAGTCCACAAATTGTTAACACCAAACAGCATCTTGTTGGATGCATCGTAGGGTTGCTCCCTGAGCTATGAAAAATAAATTTTAAGCAAGTTCCTATCACTTAATATTCCAGAAGGATACACGTCCGCTTTTATCTTTCTGTCTGGCCGAGCGGGGAAAGTATAGAACTCTGGTAAAACAATTTGAAGTGTAAGCTCTTGAAGGTAAGTCAGAGTGCAATCGAATAGAATGGACACGGCTAAAGGATATAGGATTTGCCTAACATGCACCTTCCACTAAGTATTTTACCAAAATTATTAAGGTTTTTTTGCTAAATTATTATAATGATTAATTCATCATTAACACCTGATGTAACACTTCTGCTAAGACAATTGAAAATTATTCCTCTTCGTGGGCTTCATAAGGCCCCCGAAACCTTTTAATATACATATTACAAGATTAAAACACCAACAAAATTACTTTAGCAGCGAAACGAAAACTTACGGTCTTACGAAACTAAACAATCTTTAAATCTCTTACTAACTTTAGAAGGCCTCTTTAATAATTTTATGATCAATTAATCTTTAACTTGTCTTTAGGTTTGAAAGTACGACAAGTTTATGTTTCAGGTCACCCGAAACGGTACAAATCCTTGCGTAGAAAGGTCGGATGTTATTTATCAAATACTTCCTGCTTATCCGTCGGGCGAATGGAGTGCTGAATTAATTATAAACTTGGGGCTCAAATGGGTTGGCATATGATGGTGGCATACTTCTATCAAAGACGGGCCCGTATACACGTGCTCTATGAACTTCTGTGCTCTTAAATTATTCAATTTCATTAGGCCTTCAAAGAGCAACGCTAATGCTGGTACACGACAAAGAGGCTGTCCACCAAGCATTTGCTTGATATTATGGCGGCGGGCGATGGCGTCACTTCACAGTAATTTTGATATTATTTAACGTTACTGGGATTAAATCGGGATACCTGTCACCTTGCACGCGAATTTTGCATTTAAATACCTTTGCGTGATTTCATTATGCAGATATAGGTATTTATTTTGCTTTCAAAAAGTTACTAACAAGAGGAGCTGAGGGAACCACTTATTAGCCAATTTTGAATACTTACAGTCAAGATATCAACGCCATAAATTTTGTTCAGCCGCAAGTCAGCACATTAAATTAACTACTTTGCGGATATAAAAAAAATCAATTTCTGGAGTGTAGGTGAAGCTCCATTAATGGAACCTGAATTATTCTATCACCACATGCTATAAATGTAAATCAAGTACTATTTTGTGCTGGGTCGTCTAGAGCGGAGATAAATTATTTTCAAAACTTTGGAAGTTTCTGAGGATGCACTCAAGCAAATACGTGTACCTAATTATGTATTTCGTTTAGATACAAAACTCAGCCGTTTCAGCTAAAAGCATTGGTTTCGCTCCAGAAGGAAATACATGTAATATCATTGTTAAACGAATCGTATGCTCCATTATTACCAACATAAGTTCTATAATAACAGCATTAAGAAAATAACTGGCCACGAATTTCATTTTCACAAAACAACATTCCAAGAATGATATATATTCTTTCTCCTCTTTCTTCTATTCCTTTGTCCCACGTCTCTCTTCCCGGTCCCTCCGGAATACTTTCATCTTTATTTTATTAACTACTCTCTTAGTTTTATCTATTTGTACTTTTATACTGAATACTTCCACCGTTACTATGGAAATTTTAACGCTGACTGAAAATTACTGACTGCCTCACTTTCAAGACGACTTATTTATTATTGCCTTCCATTCCCATACTTTCCGAATCGGGATTGTTCCAAAGGTAAATTTCCCAATCGGGAAAGTTTTAAAAATATTTAGATTTAAAAATTTTCCCTTAAAAAAATATTATTTGATACCTTTTATTATCTCTGCGGCTAATTTTTTCGATATTTTCATTTTTTCCGCAATTTTTACAGTTGCGAAATTATTATTAAATATTTATTTAGGTATTTTTCCCATAAATTTTCCCATCAGGACAAGCCTAGGATTGTGGACGTTCTTAAGAACTCAGCCAACAAGTTTTTTTCATTAAGAACAGGGCTTTTTGAATTTATTTCTTCCTTTGCTGTGCGTTTTTCTACTGCTGAACATAGACGTGACAATCGATGATTTAAAGTTCATTCAGATTATAAAAGTTAAGAGTGTAGTGAAAGTAGTTGTGATACTTAACACCTTTTTCCTTATTTTTTCCGACTCCGGTGCCATTATCCAATTGGCCTTAACGGTTTGCTGAAAGTGGATAGTAATAAATACTACTAATGTATGACACTCACACAGAGATAAGAAATCTTGGAAAATGAAACACGTAAGATGTGAAAACTGAAACAGAGAGCAGAGCAAACTGATTCAGTTTTTAAGTACTTTATTGGTTGCCATAACTACATATGGTTTAATACAATAATAAAATGTTTCTGAAATGTTAACTTTTAATTATTCAATACGATAATTGCAAATTAATTAAGTAAACAATTCTTAAGGTTAGCGAGATCCTTTTTTTATATATAATTCTTTTTATAGTAAATACATACCTTTCATTATTTTCCGCAAGTGTAAAAAACTCAAATTCGGAATGTCGTTTTTCGCGATACCAAACGCTAAATACCAAACCCTAAATACTTGATGTGATGTTTGAATAAACAGAATTTTACACCAATATTTTTAAAAAATTTTAAAATATTTCCAACAACAAAAAATTTAAAATTACAAACGTTTTACAATTTCACTGCAACCTATACTTCGTACGAGATCTCGCTAATAACCTTAGACCATAAAACAAAGAGGACAAGAAGAACAAGAAGCTAAAAATTGTCAGCTGTTTTCTTTTAGTGTTGGTATAACGCTTGCATAAGTTTTAGTAGTATTTTCTCAAATTTGCAACTTCTGGGGAAGGGTTGAGAAGTACGCTCGTTATATTTTGGTAAAACAAAAGGGTATGAATCTATATAATTAAAACGCTAACGCAACAGCTTGTGATTCCTCCTGTCAGTTTGTTTCTGCACACATTTTTAATGATTCCAACAATAATCGAAAGCTTATCAACTGAATATGGAACATCAGTAATAAAACTTTAAAAAAATAAATAAATAAATAAATAAACTTTAATAAAGCTAAAGTAGGCGAGAAACAGAATGGTGTCGTGAAACGCCGAAACGCCCAAATTCTATTTCTCGCCTACTTTATTCGTTTGGACTTTTAAAGTTTTATTACTGATGTTCCACATTCAGTTGATAAGTTAACCCATGCCAACCAAAACACGAGCGAGACAATTGACCAAATTTACAACGAAAAGGAAAGGGCTCGAAAGATTTTGCTTGGTTGGTTGGTGATTGGTTCATGGTTGGTACGTGCATTGGAGATTAGGCATAAAAGTACGTTATTAAAAAATGTTATTCGCGTGTAATGCTCCATTTTACGGATTACTTTGTCTTTCTTTCTCATTTCAATATTCGTAAGAATACGGCAATGAAACGGGGCAATATTTTCTACTGGTCTTACTAATAGATATTTGTTTTGGGTTTCATCTGAGAAATTGCATATGTATTTTTAATTTACCGTTACTTGGAGTGTCGGGTTTTCTTGTATATATAGTCTTTGGATCTAAGGAAAACATAACCTAGATATTGTAAGAGCAATATTTCCTTTTCGCTATAACCGCTACAATAAACTGCCTTTTAGATTATGTCACATCAGGAGTCCGTAACAAACGCACCAATCACACCTCACGTATTGAGGCTGAGCATTGGAGTGTTCTATTTAAATCGCTATATACACACATTCACGTTCATCGGTGACTTCCTAATCTGATTGTAAAAAACACACGAAGAACACTACATTAGTATATGTATATATATTACCAAGAAGTCACCGAAAGTGTCTTCGACCCTGAGAAAAGTCTACGATGGTGATCACTAGTGATGAAACTGTCTGTGAAAAAATAATTTTTACTGTGCACTGGTGAGGTACGAGCAAAGAACAGTGTTCAGATTGGTGTTAAATTTAGCTTGCTACGTAAAAACATTGATACTATTCACAATATAACAAAGATAGCATGTATCATTATATACTAATTTCCTATAGTGCACAACAACACATCATATCGGAGGTAGCCTTCAGTACTTTTACAGTCTTTTTACACTCTTTCTTAAGAAAGAGTTAATCGAATTTCTGCTGAAAAATTTCCCAGTTACTTGAGTAAGATGCTTCTATTTAGCGCAATAATTTTTACTCATTTTTCTCTCAGCACAACAGCTATTTACAGCATTACATGAAGTTCTAAAAAAAATTTTTACAGCACCATGTTCTTCTTATTTCCATTTGACTTATAAAGAGATGTCTAAAGAACCTTCTGGAAATATTCAAGCACTCTAAGAAATTAAATTCGTTCCGAAAAAAACCTGTGGTTTTATTGGAACACATTTTGTTTGCTCAGTTAGATTGTCGTTCTAAATTACATGAGCACATTTTGTTCCTTCTTGACGTGAATAAATCTGTATGCAAAACATCTGAAATGAAATCTACTTTGCAATAAATCGATAGCAATCAGATTGTTTCTTATTTCAAAATCAAGGATGTTGTTAAATGTTTCCAGCTAGTTGAGTTTTGAAATAAACCTTATTCATGTAAAAGTATAAATGAGGGGAATTAAGTAAAATTCGTGAACAATGTTAACATTTTGATGTTCGGAAGTTCCTCATCCAAAAGCAAAAGCAGTAGGTAATCAAACACAAATAAAACTTGTTTTGTGGCGTACACTATTCTTATTACAGCTCAGCTGGCAAGGTAATACGCTACCCTTCAACACATTACTTCATAAAACTTGTAAGGAAACGAAATGTTCCTTACTAGTGAATCAATAGTAAAAAAAACAACAAAGAAAGGCAAAAAGGAACGCTACTTATCTTTGCTGCCTATAGGAGTCCTCTTTTGATCTTGTTGATGTTCCCATTATAAGTTTTAATATACGAGCTTAAGTTAAAATTTTTAATTTCACCTAGTAACATGCAAAAGACGTTACTAGACAAATTGAGATACCAGGCTTTTTAAATTTGATCAATCCAATAATCCATAAACGGTAGGTGATTTTCTTTCAACATGAAAACTTTGTACACTTCCTACTACTTTTGTTAAATATTCAAAGAATACACCGTTTGCTAAACATCAAATTATTATTTTTAACTAATTTGTCATTTTTTGCGTGCTAAGTAAGGAATCCATTAAAATTGGTTTTTATTGTAGCTGCATATAAATTTATTACTGTATGATGCTTGTTACAAAATTACATGTGTATCCAAGCAGAGATTAATGAATTCATTTTTACACATTTTCCCAACAACTTCACTTGTTTAATATTTAATTTCACTGCAGTTAAAATTACCAGTCTATCATGAAAGGTAATGTTCTCATTTCTGGGTTTGACGTCGCTGGAATTTCAAAAGGTTTTCCTTCGTCTAGAAGAATTCTCATTTTATAACTTTGTCAGTCGTGTTCTTGTCTAGAACCCACTACACGTTCTTCAGATATTCTTTTACCCAATTTAGTAAACAGAACAGCATACAGATGACTTGTTAAATCTCCCTTATGGAAAAAATTAAAATTAATTTTCTATACTTAAAAATCACACATATAATTTTACTTTGAATATCTTTAGAAAACCGTCGTGAAATTATTCCATGTAATACAGGACATCCTCAAGGAGTTTAACTTTCAACTTTTTAATCTAAAATTTTGCCTCCTATAAATCATACATTTTAGTAAGAAAAATTTCAGCTAAAAATAGTTTTCCCGAAAACTTAAGTAATTCGTTAAGAAAGTAAAAATAAATGTAAAGAAACTAGTATTAGTTACTGTTGCAGAGATTTCGAAAAATATATTTTGTATTTTGTTTTTAATAGATATTTAAAACAGGACGATGATGTAGGCATCTTTTGAAATTTGTCAAGCATATTTTGCAAGCCACTGCCATATCCCCATTGTTTTCGGCAATAACTGTTGCCTTCGATATTGTCAATACTGATGATAACTGGCATTTTGCAATAAACTTAGTAAGTGATCAGACGTGTGTCTAGTTTTTTCCTCAAATCGTTCCTACAATGAGGAACTCAAAAGGATATCCTTTTATGTCGACAAATCACAATGTTCGAAGATAGTCAGTTTGTACACTCAAAGTCTTGAGCATTCTATGGTTGCCGATATTATGAATGCACGATCAATTCAAGCATTTTATATGTATGTATGTACATATTTGTTATAATAGAGGAACTTTGGGTATCGTGGTATGAGGATAAAGTGGTACAGACAGTTTTATCGAAAACTTTTTTTGAGTATTTTTGGTGTAATAGGTGAAATCGGCTTTTGTGGTATAGTTACATACCAAATTACCCGTTCGTTTGAATTCATTATCGTTTTGTTATTATTATTTCTTTGTTGCGGAAACAACAGAAATTTTGAACTGTCGAGAAAAGCTTTATTTGGGTGAAATTCCAAAGTAAATAACTGAATTTGTTACATTGTTATTTAAGTTATTAGATAGTGTTTGATTCAATTTCGTAAATTGCATTATATCGTTACTATTCACAAGAACACAGACTACGGGTGGCTTGGGGAGCATTGCTAATGTAGACCGATGCAAAATGTCTAACATCGCAAGCCCTCGCCTCGGGGCAAAACATCACATTTCAAATAGGAACAAAGTAATAAATCAATTGTGTTTCATGTATTTAAATTTTTAGATATCATAAATCAGAAAAGCGGTGTCACCAATTACCACGTAAAGCCCAACTCCTTCGATTCCTGCAAAGAGCGCTGCTATTTATCTCGGTACCAGTAGTTAAGGCAATTCTACGAGAATTGTACTTGTGAAGCCACTGGAATGCTGCACGGTAAAAATTGCATGCCCAAAAAATAACAAATTGTTGTTTCCTTACAACATTTGTCAGGCTAAAACTTTCCATTCTCGTCGTCGCTAGAATTTCTCCCCGCCTAACCTATGCTGTGTGCATCATATGGTTGTCCCCTGAGCTTAGGCGGTACCCTAAAAAACATTCGAAATGAAAATGAGCTTTTCAGGAATATCATGTATTCTTTCCAACGACACGAAATGAATTCTCCATAACAACCATAACTGATATGGAAAATAATTAAACGTCTTTGAAAATTACACCTTTCTTGACCATGGCCTTTTCGTTTGAGCGTAATTTATTTTCCGCGAACCACGTCTTCATGTTAGGGAACAGAAAGAAATCACAGGGAGTCAGTTACTCAGTTCAGACGAGTACGCTGAATGCGGCAGCGTATCGGAATTTGATAATTGTCCTCCTTTCCTCCAAAAACTCCATGTGGATTATTCCCTTCGAATCGCAATAAACCGTGGTCATCACCTTTGCAGACTATGGGACCGCTTTCGCTTTCTTGGGAGCAAACTCACTCGAAAAATTCCATTGTTTTGGCTGTTGCTTTGTTTCTAGTGTATTACTATATGGATCCAGGACGACTCCAATCAAAAAGTCCTGCGGATTTCGCTTAGAGAGGTCCAAGCACTACTTTGAAATTGACATCCGTTGTTGTCCACTGTGAGCAATCGCGGCAGCCATTGGGTTGACAGCTTCCTCAATTCTATCCTGCAATGTGAAATAATCATTTCCGTTCCGTATGGAACCCCCACGGCCTCTGCTAGTTCGCGGACTTTCATTCGGCGATCAGCGAGAATCATATCGGGAAGTTTTCGACGACTTCCTCAGCAATCACGCCTGCCGTGTGGTCTGGGTGCTCCTCAAGAAAAACAGATCTTCGTCCATGTTTGAGTTTGTTGAATCAATACTTCACAGGTGTCATAGATGGTGTAGGGTCTCATAGACAGCATCTAACTTCGCTTTTTTTCGCATGTTTTTCCATCCAAAAAAATCAAATTGCTGTTCGATATTGCCTTTTGCCATTTTATCGAAAAACACCAAACACATTTAATACTAATGGCTGTAAAATCAAAACTAACCTATGAATCAGTCAAAATTTTCGTATGTCTTCATACACGACAATAGCGAGACTCGAACTTATCATATATTCATGAAAAATCCTAAGATTAATGATATCTATACACAAAATTTTTCTAAAAAGGTCCAAAAAAAGTACAATTCCCACAAGAATTTATAGGGAAATAAAATATTTACTGCCAAAGACAAAAGTGCCCAAGGAAAGCGGAAGCTCCAATAAGAACCCAAAATTT
Source organism: Dasypogon diadema (assembly GCA_006980735.1). NCBI lineage: Eukaryota > Metazoa > Arthropoda > Insecta > Diptera > Asilidae > Dasypogon > Dasypogon diadema. Next base: position 113,416 of record QYTT01083776.1, read on the forward strand.
TGAATTTAAAATAGCCAAAGTTAAAAAGAGCCTGAACGAGCAGAAAATTTAGTAGGTAGAAATAGTCCCGTGGAACTACCCTGTAAGGTAGCGCATACCTACGAGGTGCTACCGGCATTATCTCAGATTTACCAGTCAAAGAAAAACTTCCATTCCCGCGGTGCCTGCACTGTTCCTCAGCGGGGAGAAGTCTCGTGGAAATGTGGCCTCCTTCTTTGCCAGGTATTCGAGACGCAAGCGCCTTTGCAATCTGGCACCGAGGAGAGACTTAATGTGTGTTCTGTACTATATCAGTGGTATGATATCCACTCTGCACCCACAAACAGGTGAAACAGCGGTGGTAGGAAGCTGACCAAGCAGTTCTCTCTATTGCAGGACCTTAGCCCCAGCAGAATGACGAGTGTACGAGCCAGCACATGTAGCCGATGAAGCCTATTAGGCAACTCAGCACAGGGCACAAAATGTATTTGTCTAACAGAGTACCCTCTGCCCCCCAGAGCGGTCAAACCAGTGAATTCCACATTAAATTGATCGCGACGTGTCAAAAAGATAAATTTGGTCCTGCTTTTGTGTCGCTAATGTCACGTGATAAAGTAATCTATTATACCTACTAACTAAAAGTCTATGTTCGAAATGATCACTCATCGCACCCAATGCTTGCTGCACATTAAAACTTTTAAATCTGTCTGCAGTTTAAGACAAGTGAAACTTTTTCAGTTGCCTCACTGAAAAGGTGCTAACTGAAAGGCTCTAAAGGATTGAAAACTATAATGACCCGCTTCACAGGGATGGTTTCTATTTTCAAATAAAAAGAATAAAATTCAATTATACATTTGCTCTGGTTTTTGTTAATAACAAATAGAAATCATTTACTACCGCACTTATTTCGCCGCTCTCGTTGCATAGGCCTGATCTGCATATGACAATCTCGTCTGCCCTGCGCCAAAATGTTTATATTTCATATGCTGCCATACGTCTGCGTTACACTTGCAATGTAGGGCCCCAGAAATGGCACCGGAATTGAATTTTTGAATTTTTTAATACAAAAATGAGTCTCTATATTGATTTGAACTTTGGGACCCCCGTTGATGGAGGCCTCTGGCAATTATGGTCCCTGTTAGTGGGAACCTAATTAATTCGTTTAAAAAAAATATGTTTTACCGACTCGATTCACTTCGTTACGGTATAGGATGGCTAAAAGAGAATCTCATTTCTACGTTTAAATTCTATGAGATGAAGAGAGAATATAAGAATGATGATAGATCTGTGTGGGTTATACAAATTACTCTGCACCCAGAGCAAAGCTTCCCTCTTTCTTTTTGTTAATCTCTTCGGAGCCACCACAAAATGGAACCTTGGCCCTTCTGTCTCTATCAATTTCTATTACGTATATATTTTTATTTTTGTTTGCCTCTTTTACTTTGGGTGTGTGTATGGATGTGTATGAATATAGGTGAGTTTGGGTGACTTACGGTTACGGCCAGAGTAAAATGTTAATCAATTTTAACACGTTCAACCCGTCGCTTTGATAGTAAGAAAGCTCTCTCACGTTGTATTTAGTTTACCATATAATTTTCTCTTGAAGTTCTCCCATGTACGATCGGTGGTGCACGCCGACGCCGGGTTGAACGTGTTAAATATTCACTGAAATAATTAATATTTCTGTGGTGCAGATTCACGGCTTCCACTAGATCAGTTTTTAGGCTTGACTGGGCTCAGTACATTAGTGGCCTTTACACAAAAATTGTGGTGGCCATATAGATGAATCGTTTCCAAATAATGCCAAGAGATTGCAATTATGCAGTGAAAGTTGAAAGTAAAAACAGACCCCTGGAATTAGCACATATGATTATTCTTCATGGCAATATCAGACCAGGTGTGGATTCCTACCCTATCCACCATATTGATCTGATCCTTCGCCTACAAATTATTATAAAGAGCGCAAAGGAAATGTCCTCTCTCAATCTATGCACACTTAATAAGAGAAATTTGAGTTTTAGTACTCTTCTTAACCTAAGCACAATTTCAGACATTTGATAGTAGATAACCCGTTATATTAGGAGCACTGAACACTTAATACATTTCTGTTTTTGGCCACCTTCACTACATCTCTCTGGCACTCTACATAAATAAAACGCAGGGTTCTCCCTTCAAAGACTCCTAGCGGTCTCTTTTGTTGCTTTGTTAGGACCCACACATCCACAGACTATGAAATTGGATTCTCCTCAAAAGAATGGCATACATAATTAAGAAACAAGTATACAACAGGGGCGGAGGAAGATAAGGTTGCATTGATCTTCAAGTGAAAACGATGACGGACCCCTACTTGGTTCTAAAAAAATTACTCTTATTTCTCCAGATTTTTTTTACATATTAAGACGCACAGTAAACTGCAATTTTCACCTTAAAACATCCACCAACGTTTGATATTAGAAGACCCCATGCGGTCTTAAGGTCGAACAATAATTTAATACCCATAGTTTCTCTAAATAAATAGGTACCCAAATTAATTGCTGTATTGACTGGTTTATTCGAGCGGAATATGCCACGAACTTGCAATATAATTCATCTGAAAATCTCTGTAATTTTGTTCACAAGTTCTGATATTTTCCCTAAAATATACACGCCTGCATTTATTACCGAATAAGGTGACAACTATTACAAATCATAAAGGCAAAATCAAGTTGAAAAATATTGCCTTCAGT
>QYTT01083777.1:13043-23720 GCA_006980735.1 Dasypogon diadema
TCGTGGAAACTTGTTTTAATTCTCCACTGTAGTACTGAAAGGGTGAAGCAAGCAAAAAATATTAATTGATTAAATTTCAAATGGCTTCGATACGGTAATTATTTCTTCATGAATGTCCTGGCCATTGGCACTTATTACATTTGCATGCAAAGATCCAAATGTGCTCTAGCCTCATTTGGATCGATGGTGGTGGGGGAATTTGAAAACCTTAGCGCGGTGATAAGCCATGTTTGGTGATGAGCTGTTAGTGTAGTCTTCCGGGATTGGACCAGGACAGTGAATTTGCATATTCTTGACGGTGAATCGACTAGGTTGGGATATCAAACCTCTGGCCCCCCATAGGCCCATTTATTGCCAAAACGACGCATCAACAAAACGGACAAAAGTGATGAAGGCAGATGGATGGGAAAGTAGTTCCGAAGAGGTCGACAAGATGCAACTACGACTTGCATAGACAGTGAACGGGCTAAAACGACTTGACATAGATGACGTGTCCGACATTCACAGGACTGTCGCGGAGACTAGGCACACTTGACTATCTAGAAGCAGACGAGGAAACCAGGACAGAACACGTTCTATGGCAAGACATAGAATCCAGTGGTTTTACCGCTGCTTCTCCACACTTATCGTATAATTTTCCAGAATGATCTTACAGGGCATTTGAAGGGCATACGGTGAGTACAGTATCAGAGGAAAGCACAAAACTGACCATCGGGTGCGATGCAAATATACAATATGGGGTAGGAAGGATAACAAACCCTACTCGAATTTGTGGTTGCAAGAAACATGCATTTCACAAATAGGGGGAGCAGAACCAACTTTGTCGATGCCAGATGGAAGAAAGTGACTTACTTTATCCTATGCAATAGCAAAATAGTGAAAAGACTGAGATTAGAGAATGATGGATCAGGCAACTTTATCTAGTTACGCAGCCATTCAAAAGGTGAGGAAGACACTTAAAACCATAAGAATTAAGAAGTGTGGAGCTGCAGTTGTACGTAATAACATTATCTATAAACGACGCATTCACTTAAAACTGGAGAGCCTGAAGAAAGGGCTAGCAAGAACCTTTAGCCACGTCATTAGGAATAATGAACCAGAGGCGTTGGAGGACTATAAGGTGAAGAACAAAAAGCTGAAAAAAACTCTTCGCTTACGGATTTCTAGTCGAAGATGAAATCTATCGCAGGAGTCAGTAGACTACAGAAGATCGACCTAAAGATCCGATTTTAAAAAATTACACAAAAAATGACGGAAACATTATAGGAAACAGGATTTTGATGGGGATACACTTTCCAGGAAGCTATGTCTCAGAGGTATCTCTGACCGTGCGTAATCGCATCACCACGAGAATGGAGACACGACTCGGCGGAAATTATTGTGTCTTCGGAGGGAGTGAAGGGGGTTATATGCAGTTTCGCGCCCTTAAAATCTCCGGGCTGTAGGAGCAAAGAAACCATTGCAGGATGGCTTCGAGTAATATTTAAGATTTGTCTTTGGGCGGAGCATATGCTGGTAAAGTAAAGGAAAAAGAAGGCAATCTTTCTGCAGAACCCAGGAATAAGGAGTTACATCGAGGCGAAACCCTTTAGACCGATTAGTCCGACATCCTTGCTGTGCAAAACAATAAGAGCTGTGCTGATGGAGTACGTGGAGAGCACCACGTTGAAAACATTTTCTTTAACCCTTTGCACTCCGAGCTTGCTTTTCCAGCACCAGCAACTATGCAATTTCAGAAATATTTAATACTTCAAGGACATTTATTATTACGAAATGACAACCCAATAAAATTTTTTATAATAAATAGCACAATCTAGCATTGACCTAGTTAGTCACCTATCAGCTTATAGCATTTAATTGAATACCAATTAAAAATCAACGCCTAAGTTGATGTGATATAATGGTGAGTCACATTCACCCCTGGAGTGCAAAGGGTTAAGTGTTAATGTTAATTAATCGCTCATTAAATCGTTGCGAGAAGAACTGCTCTGTTCTTCTCTGTGGGTGTGGGTTCGATTCCTGCAAAGGCTGCAGTATCTTATCTGGTTGAGACAATTCAATTGACGAGAATTGTACATGCGAAGCCACTGGGATGTTGCACAGTAAAAATTCCATGCGAAAAATTTTGGCTTACTTGCAACATTTGTTAGGTTAAAATTTCCCAATTTCCTCTTCTGTAAAATTTTCTTCTGCCTAAACTGTGCTGTGTGCATCACACGGTTGTCCTCTGAACTTAGGCACTAACTTTAAAAAAAGACATGTGATTGATCACGCTTCCCTTGTATGGTTGCAAAGTCCCAAGAACCGAACCTAAAGGCTTGCCAGATGGACTATGAAAATACAACAGCAGGACTTCATTATTGGACTGACTGTCTAGGTCAGTGCCTGCCCTGAAATGTGTTGGTATTCTTTAAGAAATCAAGGATAACTGGTTTCTTAGAACATTATCAAAAGTTGAAAATGATGTAAGCATACTCCCCTGTTCATGAATTCGGACTACTAGAAGTAAGTCGTACAACAATTATAAATATTATATTTAAACTTGAACAATGTGCTAATTAAAGCACTTTTGCCTAGTAGTGCTTCTCTAACAAATAAAATGAAATTAATTGAATCGGTCTTAACACTTCCCCTCTTTCTGGCTGAAACAAGTTTTTTTTTGTGCAAAGGAGGGCAGAGTCTGGATAATCCTTAGAACATAGGTCAATAAAAATGCGCATTGCTCATCCACCCGTTGGGAGAAACGCCCGAAGCAGAGACAGATGTTGTTAGCAGTCGAACCACCCGGACGGCCTAGTGAAGCCTAGGATGCGCTCGCGCTGTCCTTCGCTTGATGCATATAGTGCATCAAATTGTTGTTGATGTTGTTGTTGGTGTAGAGTATTTAGGTATTTATATCTTTTGCCGAAAATGACGGACAGCAGCATAAGAATTATATCGCCGTCTTCGTCTTTTCCCCACAACCCCCCAGCGTCATTTGAGAGTTCGAAATATTTGAAGATATTTGAAGCCCGAAATATTTGGAAAGGGCGAAAAGTCGGAAGCTACACCATTAGAATTTTTATTATTTTGAAACCGATCGTTGTAGTCCCTTACCAACCCTCAGGTAAAGAAAGGCTTCATAAAGACTTTAATAGCCTCCGTGCTGTCTGTGCAAATTACGATTCTCAGTCTCTGTGGATTTAGGGTTCAAAGGTATCTCCTCAACTTTAGTATAGCTTTGACCTCGACTTGGAAGACAGTGGTATATTTTTCATGCTGTACTAACCTATACACTCCCAAGCCCTCGACGAGGAATCACACCCCAAAGGTATTTTCAGTTTTTGGCTCAGATGATCGGAATCTACGTCTAAAGCAGGAGCCACGGCTCGTAGCTCCTCATTAATGTACTCATGAGGAACAGGCGAGCCTGTTTGTAACCAACAGACGTTCCGCATTGGAAATTTCGACTAGTGTGTTACGAGCCTTAGAGCTGTCGCTGCTGCTACTTTTTTCACATAAATTTATATGTGCAAGGTATGAAGGCTGGCTCTTCGGCAGGTCGATAAGGTCAGATAAGTTTTAGCTTATAGCTCCGTTTTTCGAGGGCTAATGGTGAGTTCGAAGTCATTCGCCCAGTTAACAAACAGTCGGATGACACTTTGCGTCAGACAACTCAATTCAACTTCAAAGGATTCCGTTGGGAAAATAATAGGTCGTCTGCTAATAGATAGCCCTGTAGCTATTTTGTGTGAACAAACACAGGAGGTCGTTCATCGCCAGGATCTACTGTTTCTAAGCATTGCAAAATCGACTCCCTAATAGAAAGCTTCACATTACGCTTCTGCATTAAGATGCTGCATGGACCATACTTTATATAATAATTAAGTTCAAAATATTTCGAAAAAATGGAGATAGTACTGCTTGTGTTCCACCAAAATCTCAGTAAGAAGGGTGCCAGCATGAGTCAAATGTGATGGGGTGCAAATCTACAGAAATCTTCCAGAATTAATGCGTTATCGCTATCAATTCCTTCGTCGGCGTCGATTAAATTTCTCAGAAACTCATCTCAAGTGAGTACAAGCATTTTCTGATGAAATGGAAGCCAAACTTTTGCCAAAATTGCAATTCCACCAGAATTCCCAAAGGAAATCGAAGAAGCTAACAGCGGGCGGAACTGAGTGCAAACTGTGCCTGGCTACTTCCATGCAACACTCAGCTATTTACCTTCTTTCCTGTTGACTTCTTTTTAATTTCTTACAGCAGTTCCTTTTTCGATTTTGTGTTACTTTTTTACGTTAACTTAGGACAGGAAATTGCATAAATTACACGGGACCCCCGATATTTGCCTGCCCTCACATGGCGACTGCTTATCGAGCAGAAATCAAATGTTCACGTCTTGCCGTCTCTTCTTGACCTTTGAAGTGTACGCACAGGCACACTCGGTGCGTAGCTCTACGTCAGCGCAAAATTTCATTCATTAAAACCGTGGAATGTTTCGGTGTTGTCTTATGCTGCTCAGTTTTCTTTTCTTATGCTAATTTATTTATGTTAAAAATTGTCGACCGGGTGTTCGACATTCAATTGACGAAGTTCCGTTCTACTCAGTTACATCGTGAAAATTGCTGAGGTCCTGGAAATTTTCTGCTTGCTGTTGGGAAATGTTTTTGCTTTCGCGTTGTTATGTAGGTGAGTTGGTGAGTTCATTCTGGAATCACGGAATTGAGTTTCCGGTTAATCGCCAATAGAATAAGTGGAAAATCTTCAATTTTCCACAAGACTTGTATTCTGGAAGAGTTCCTGATTGCATTGGATCTCTCTGTGCCCCGATTACGTCTGTCGACCGAATGGCTGAGACTAATTCCACGTAAAGAATAGCAAAAGCGTGTGTAGCCACTCTATTAGAATTTGTGTTCGTTTAAGGTGTCCAATTTCAAATCTTGTAAACTTGAGTCAAGTATGCGGCTTGCGCCAAATCTGATCGTGTTCACGTTGTGTCCCCAACGGGGCTCAAAGGTAAAACTTTCCAATCCAGGTATGGCTGCATGTAACCAGGTACACTTTTTGTGTTCATTAAAATTAGCTCGTGTTTTTGGTTTTCTGTCAGCGTGCAACTTTACTGGTGTCAAATATCATTAGATTCGCTTGTGGCATTTTATTTAATTTGCCTTGATTTTTAGGGGCAATCGATTTTTTCCCTCAGACCAGGTATCACCAATCAGGGCGACCTGATTATTTTAGAAAGGATAAATTAGAATTTTAGGATCTAATTAAGTCGGCTAACAATATTGCCTCTTAAGGTGTAATAGTCCACTTCTAGAAGTATTAAGAAAACGTTTGTACAAAATATGGCCTCTGGCAAAACTACTAGAAACCTCAAAAAGTTATAGGCATTTGTTTTCACCTTTTTCTGTGCCTTCTACATTATGTCTTAATGTCACGGTGTGATACAACTGGGTTGCATTTAGTAAGAAAGCTGTTATAAAGACACACTTTAGAATCGAAAATAGCAACTCATCCAAATGTCTGCAGAAGTTAACAGTATCGGCTATCAAAATATGATCTCAAATGAACCCGAACTTAGTTCCATAGATACATAGATAAATCGATGTTTGGTTCGGAACTCCGTAGACATTCGTCCGTTTACGAAATAGTCAATGATTGCCATTATGTGCCCAGATCTACGTTCGGTCTCCGAAAATTGTTCAGAAACATCCACTGCAAGTCATTCAATGGGTGCTCCCACATTCCAACTCCCAACTCTCAACTTCACCCATAAATTCTTTCGGTGTTGCATTTCTGGTAACAGTCTTCCATATCTCTCATATAGTAATAATAATAACATTCCCTAAGATACAGTAGTACACAAGATTGCGATCTTATTTAAGTACTATCAAAATACATAATGTACCTTAACTGTGTTTTTTGGGCAATGGAGTTATGAAAGCTCAAAAGAATGGTTCGAATCCAAGGAGTATAGAGTTTATTCTCCGTTTTCTATTTTTGTTTTTTAAGCAAACCAGAGATAAGTAAAAGCCGTTATTAACTTTAAATTTATCTTAATGTCATTTTGCCCATATTTCTGTTTAATTTAATTGCAATGATGAGCAAGATTAAATTTTAAACATAAAAGCTTTTAATAAGCGCCATCTAATTTCTCGTAGCAGACTTATGTAACCCAGTAAGCTTATTAACGCTATAAAATAATCGAGTTAATTTAACCCAGATAATGAATGGCAACTCTGTCTCTGCTGCCAAAAAAAAAACGCAGTTATTATGGTAAAAGTGATCTAGAAAAGGAAAGGAATAATTGAAGAAGATGAGAAAAAATTATTTAATTAATTATAAACGCAATTAATACAATTTTTAACACCTACAGGAAAAAACTGAACAATTTCTGCAAATTTCATACAAACATGGGTATAGAAAAAAATGGTAACCTCTACTTGAATATGGGAGAAGACTATTCCACATGCGACTGATTATAGAAGTGAGGTATTACTAGGTTACTATATTTCGGTGAGATGTTGTGAAATTAAAAAACAAACTCATATGAAGCAAACGATACAAAAGTGCCATCAATCTCTGACTCTGAACAAAATTCCAAAAGGAGCCGAGTAACGAGGATTGGTAGGGAGAAACATGATCATACGTCGATAACCGAAACAAACACAATCATTAAAATCTATTCCCATTTTACGAGAGCAGATACAGATTAATATTATTATCGCGGATTACCATCGGTAAATCGTTGTTGGAAAGGCCCTAACCTGTACTCTGAGGTACACCACGTAATAAAAATGAAAACGAACTGTCTGCCTTTATTCTTGGCTAAGTTCTGACAAAAAGTTCGTAATCATCAGCGTAATGGAGGTGTCCAAATTAAAATGAGTAGAAAATTTGCGGGTAAGAATGCTGTGGTCAATACAATCTAAAGCCTTAGAAAAATCCCGCACAGTAAAACAGTCCTGGTCTAGACCACTTCTTATATCTGTTGTTATTCATAAAATAAATAATTACTGCGGAATCCAGATTGCCATCGTGTAAGTAAATTACAAGCAATTACATTAGCAAAATTATCCTGCATACCCAAACTGTTCGAGTCGATAGACGCCTCTCAGGTAACTCCGCAATGTAGGGATATTCTTTCTCCTAATCATCATGCTTTGTGTCGGGCAGGTCTACTATACAACGAACCTCCAAGATTATATCAAATTTCGGCAACAATCTACTGATTTCTTCTATACTGACTTTAGCAAGGTGTTTGATAAGCTGTCGCACTCGGTCATTTTGCACAGAAGTTTGGCTTTTCAGCTTCATTTCTGAGATGGGTTCAGTCATATTTATCTGATAGATCAGTGCTTTTTCGTGGCCTTTGGTCCGGGGTGCCATAGGGTAGTCATCTTTGCCCTCTTATTTTTTTGCTTTTCATTGACGATATCGTGCATCTCTTAAAGCATTCTAATGTTTTAATTTAATGTATACCGAGGATATGAAAATTTACTACCTCATCAATGATATCGATGACTATGTTTTTCTTTAGGAGGACCTAAATATTTTTTATTCCTGATGTAGAATCCTTTCTATGTCATGCACATCGACCGTATCGAGTCGGTTCAGCGCAGATTCATAAGATTCGCGCCTTGGGACGACTCCGTAATCCTTCCACCTTTTTGCGAGCGACTTAATCTTGTTGGCATGATTTCTCTGGAAGAGAAATGTGTGTCGTCTTCATGTGGTTCTATGACTCTTCGGTTGGGTGTGGCTTCTTGACATTTCCTGAGCTATACTTTTGTGTCCTTTTGCTGGACGTGGTGTCGGATGCTTATTCTGTTGTCATCACTAACTGCTCTCAGAATAAATTTAGCAACAACTGAAGCAAAAGTTTGATAAATCGCGGAGGTATATTATCGGGACCGTAGAGTCCGATATATTTGAGGCTATAGAGGAAATAAGTTCTTAAACTTCAACACTATGGAATGAAAAACTACTGGGCAGATATACATACTATAAATATACAGACTACATTCCGGTCATTTTAAAGTGTTAACAGGTAAATTGCTCTAACAAAAAAAGTGAATTGCTATGGCTTTACTATTAACAGCGGTAAATGATACATTCAGTTCATCTAGATCTGCAGGAAAATTGTCCCTTGCCATACACTCCAGCCTGTCACCATAGTGCCATAGAATCCAGATCTGCGTGTAGTTTTGAATTATAATGCTGTCTATTTAGCAGCTCTATCTGCGGTGTTGACTTTGTTCTCTATTCGCGGTGTTTACTTATACAGGGTGTTTTCTATAGTGGAAGGTCGAAATTGAATGGGGTAAAAGATTTCACTTAGACAACAGACGGCGTGGAAGGGGGAGAGGCAATCTCAACCGTTTGGGAGTTATACGGTGATCCATAAACTCAACATTTTCATGGTATTCATATTATTCTTTTATTTTTATCTTTTGATCTGCTCAACGCAGCGACATACATCCTACGCCAAAACACCACTATCCCAATGTCCTTACAAAAACATCACAATGTTTACCTACCTCCTAACATTTAGATACAGTCACTTGATATAAATACTCACGTTCTGCGGTAAGGGCTCGTGATCTTGCTGTAAACCATAAAAAGCCTTCATATGTGGAATGTATCTCGTCTTTATTGGGACATATTTTTCAAACAGTTATGACGTTAGGGACGTAAAGAATTCAATTTGATTATCGACAGAGGAAAAGACGAATGCTGAATCCCAAGGCAAGAACTCCTCGATTAAGGAATCAATATTAATACTATTATAATCATAATAACGATAGTTCCTGGTCTATGTTGAAAAAGGACTAACTTGGTCTTGTAAAGGAATTTTAAAACAATTCGAAACAATAATTTGGTATAAAAGAGGATGACTTGTTGATAAATCATACACGGGGTAGTTATTAATTGTATACTTGCACTTGGAGAGGTTACACGAAATGTTGATTTTTCGACTTTTACCTTGAATAACTATTCAAGAATGCAACCGATCGGGACAAATAAGATACTGTTCGAAATCCCCAAGTGTCCTCCTTCAAATGAATCCTTGTTCGATATCTTCTGAGGTCCTTGTGAGGAATTATAAGGATTTCACAGGGTCAAAAGACACAAATATTTTTGGATGCCATTTTGACACCATTTTGAGTGGTTTTAGGAGCGGAGAAGGGGATCTCCGAACAAACGTTGATCACTTCAAGGAATCAATTGGTGTACCGCATATTGATTAATTGTGGACAGCCTATATAATGTAGAGTTAAGCTTTCCGAAATGTACATTGGACTAGATCAGACAGCAGTAAGCGCTTACGCTTCCGCTCACTCCGTAGGTTAACTTTTGGCATCCTTGCCCTGCGAGTAACTATATTTGCTTACGGTGACATTTGCCATCAGCTGCTTCCAATTTACGTCCAAGTGCACCATATTCAACAACAAAAAGAATTTCATTGGGCCCAACATCTGCCCATCTGCGACATTTTTTCACGCAGGTTTCTCTAAATCTTCTTTCCCTGAAAGTATTGGCAATATACCCGGATCTTCCCGTTTTAATTCCTCAAATCTTCTAAAGAATCACCGGCTCAAAAAGAAGGGCTGTTTAATTTAAGAACGCGTTTTCCATTACCAACTCTGTGTTTTCAACTGGTCTCATCAGGTATACAAATAATTCTAAAAAAAACAACTCGAATATTTGACTTTGTTATGATACAAAATCTCCAAAGTTTTAGAGTTTTTGACAACAACTTTGTTCACTTCTGAATGTTGGGTCCAATTTGTTAACTTACTTCACGTTGCTTATTGCATTTACCTTTGGTCTCAGAAGCAATCAAATGAATTTTGGATAAATTATGAGTCAAGGAGCAGGTATGAACTTGTTTTTCAATTAGATATTTGCCCAAACAGCAACCATCGCAATGTAAAACATTTCTGTATCAATATAAATGGTGAATTTATTCCGATGTCAAAAAGTGGAATTCATTCTCGGATGTCATGCAAGAGCAAAAATTGTATATGACCTTACGAGCAGCCATTTCCATGGAACACAACTCCTGGCTGCGTTGTAAGTGTACAGAGAGGAAAGGTGAAACTTCTCAGAAGTCATTAAAGTCGTGTAGTGGTGAAATTAATTACTTGTTGTTGTTGCCCCGCCGCTAAAAACGAAACTAGCTATGTAAGACATGTTCGCGTGCAATTGTTCTTGTTTTATTAATTCGGGTGACTTGCATGTGTTGAGGACGATCCAAAACAAGAATTTAACAACGAATGTTTGCAGCGCGAATATTTACGCCAACCATTTATCAAAAGGGAAAAGTTTTCGTTACCAAAAAGTTTTGTATAGGACACGGACGTTTGGAAGTGTAAAAAACTATTGTAAACGTAGCATACTGCGTACACTCACTATACTTTCTAAAATACCCCAAGAAAGGTCATTAATTTCCAAGTTTTTAGAAAACAACAACTTAATTTTTTTGCTTTTTGGACCGAATTAGTTCGGGTTTACATGCAAAGGGACAATTAGTTTGCCTGATGCAACTACTTGCTGTAGTATTGCACGCGAACAAGGAAAACGGAATAAGGGCACTGAAAAAGAAAGTATCTAAAATATTTGAAGGAATTAAATATCAACTTCGAATACCTTACATAAAGACCAAAATTTCCCATGGATTTCAAGAATGTT
>QYTT01083779.1:0-15472 GCA_006980735.1 Dasypogon diadema
GATTTCAAGGAAGACAATGTCTTAAATCTGAATTTAATAAAATGACAATGAAAGTAAATATTTGGATTAAATTTATGTTTAATAATCCATTTAGTCGGACTAAGTCTTATTTTTAATTCAATTTAAATACTTTTATTTTATTTTATTTTTAATACTCTTGGCCTCAGAGATATATACTAGACTTTGAAGTCACTCGTTGAACTAGCTCAGATATGATGAAAAATGTCCTCAAATATTGAGCTCAAACAGTAAACTACATAATCATGAGTTGGCTTAAATGAAACGTTGTTAGTATATCAGCTAGTTCGGTGGGTTGTATTTTCTGATTTCATTGGATCATTATCCAAAAATGATCTCTAGTTCAAGTGTACATAACCACAATTTTTAATTACGCATGGGAAATCATTTATCAAAAGTGGGAAAAACAAGAGTCCAAGAATTGAGCCTTGTGGGACACCAGAATCAAAGATAATATCATCTGATATTTTGAGTAAAGCGGTAGTGCAGCTATATTGTGATTTAAATCCAGATTGGAGTGGCGTTAGTAGGTTTTGTTTGCTAACATATCTATTAATTTGCGAATGAAAAATCCTTTTAAAAAAAGAGAAAAAGAAAAACAAGATAAAGAAGGAAAAGACAAAATTGATATGGGTCTCAATTCCCCGGCCCTTTTTAGAATAGGGAAAACTTTTGCACGCTTCCATCTTTCAGTTGAGGTAAGGTAGAAAAGAACGAGTTTTGAAGAGATCATGCATTCCGTAATAAAAAAGAAAAGCAAAAAAATTGTTAACAACTCTTCCCATAATCTCTACTCAATTGCACAATTCTATCCTCCAACTTCTTGAAAACTACAAAACGATGTTATGTACCTTATTGTTGTATTAAAAGTAATAAAATTAATTCTTATTAAAATTATTTAAAATACTTATAGGGCTTTTAGATCACTTCCTACGTGCCCCATCCATCCATCCATCCTGTTGTCTTCGAGACAAGAACAGTGCGAGCAGAACAGTGAAATTTCGAGTTATTTAAGTAGAATGCGTACCTACCGAAACTTCCGCTCAACCTCCTAATCCCTTTTGCTCATTCTCACTTTCCTTTCCTCGAAGGCTGTGCATAGAATCATAGGGCATAAAAAAAGTCTGTGATTATTATGTATATTGTTGCCAACATTTAGCGCAGTTTACTCTCACGTCGTCAAACCATTACATGTGAAATGTTTCAAGTTTCCTTATGCTTAAGGCTTCCCCCGAGAACAGTCTTACGATTGTTCATTCTGAATCCGCCCTGGATTTACAGTTATATAAGACCTAAATTAGACCATCTGACACTCCTGAAGATTCAAATCAGGAATAGGCTTGGATGTAATCTAAACTGTGATAAGGTGCACAGTTTTATAGATGTTATAAACAATCTAAAAGAAGGTTTTCAGGCTTACTAACTGGTGATTGAATCAGTGACATATTTAAGTTTTTGACTTTCTCATAAAATTTCTGACCTAGGTTATTGTTGGATAGATCATCCATGTGAGAAACTGAAGTGTTACTTCATTTCAAAACAATTATGTACGTTTGATAAGAGCGGAATTTATAAAAATGATTAGAATAATTGTTTTGAAAGTGCCATGGTAAATAATCAGAGTAGATAAGCAATTTCAAAACAAGATAATCACAAATAAGATGCACCAAAACAAGATAGAAATCCAAATAAGATAAGAAAGTGTATGTAAGAAGGGAGAAGAATGAAGGCATTCAAATACCGAGTAGTGCTTAAAAGCTTATTTTCTGCTGCTCGTCCACGAAATACAGACCACATGCAAATGTATAGAATACATAATTTCGGAAACAAGTACGTATAATAGGCAGGAATTTTAAATTACCACATTATCTTTAATATAACGCCTGGTACGATAGCTTTTCGTTCGTAAATTTACGCTAATAAGACCCCTTTTAATAATTAAAGTTTTCTTCAGATAAGTACCGATCCATAAACACTTAAGGAAATTGAAAAACCAATACTGGTTTAATTGAGTAGAAAATATTCCCATAAAATGAAGATTGTAACTCATTCAGAATTCAATTACTTAATAAACCTGCCTCCGATAAATCGATTTGGACATAAAATCGTAAATTATTTCTTAATTGGAGTAGAGTAGTCACAAACTGTTTCAAAGGTAATTTGGATAAATTTCCTTACTAAAAAATAAAAGTGTGTTTTGTACGACATTAACTTAGCAGTCGAGTTAAAAATATTTTTCGAGGCTGTAGGAGTATTCCATGAATTTATCACATTATCGCGCACATGGATCCAATATACATGAAAGAGGCGGAAATCCATCAATCAAAACAGTTCAATCAAGTGATAAGATACATAAAAGGGAATTGTTAACATGCGTTAATATTGTACACGGATGATACATGATAAAACATATGAAATATGAATGAACACTTGTCTACACTTTTATCACCATAACAAAGGACACAACATCTTAACATCGCATTTAATTTAATGATTTGAAAAGTGATGCCATAAAAGTTGGGGAAATAAGAATCAGTGAGATTGGGAAATTTTAACCTGATAAATGTTACAAGTGGGCCACAATTTTTGGCATGAAATTAGGAGAGAAAATCTGCAGACGTGCGAGAACATTAGACGTGGTGACTCCCCCACATGCGTATCTTCCTTTTCCAAACCTATTCACATGAACGTTTAATACCAGGCAAATATCCGTAATTAGCTTCAATATTGTCCACCACAGACTTTCAATTGGCGGATTGTCTCCCTTCTAAACAAATACAGTGCTGCCTCGATAAATGCAATCGAAAAATTTCAATCACAAGTGAAAATTTACTCACTAAATGAAAAACTTTAAAAGTGTAAGAAAATTATTGTTATTATTTCAGTAAGGCAAATTAACAAAAACAAAAGAGGTTTATCATAAAAATTTTACAATAAAGACAAAAAATTAAAAGCTTTTCAAAGACATGGTACAATTTCTACAAAAATCTGATATTTTGCTCTGTTCTGAAAATGCAATCATTTGTTCAGTTACGACATATTTCAGGTTCTGTAAAACTAGAAGTGTATTCAACGTAAACTCATTTTCTTCACCCCATTTAATACAAGTATTAAGGACTTTTAGATTTTAGTGCATCAATGTTCCTCATCATCTTCCTCAGTATTATCTAATTCCTCGTCTTCCGAAATTTGTTGTAACAAGTTTTAAAGTTGAAATGTCTTCAGTAGCG
This sequence comes from Dasypogon diadema, assembly GCA_006980735.1. Lineage (NCBI taxonomy): Eukaryota > Metazoa > Arthropoda > Insecta > Diptera > Asilidae > Dasypogon > Dasypogon diadema. The sequence goes on from QYTT01083779.1 coordinate 3,249, forward strand.
ATTTGATCTCTTAATTTACTTAAAGGGATTTCGTCCTCCGGGTCCCACCATATTTTTTTAAAACATAATAAATTTTAGTCAAATGATTATTGCAATTAAAATTTTTTAAGGCCCGAGAATCTTGCGCTTTTCCAATTAGAAATGGTTTAAATTTGGAAGAACCAGTTGAATTTGAGGAAAAAAGAAATGTTATTCTTTGTTGACTGGTTTTTCGTCCAGGTGCAGAAGTCTCCTTAAAATGCACAACAGTTTTATCTGGAAGGAGATTCCAAAACAGACCGGATTCATCCGCATTGTAAATTTCTTCTCCGGATAAGTCTAATTTTTTCAAAACATGGATTTACTGACTCGGAAGCATTAGAGAATTTTTCTCCACAAATTTTCAAGAGACGTTTTTTTAAATTTAAAAGACAGCCCCGACTAGGGTTAAACTCTATAAACCGCTCCTTAATTTACTGATGTAATTGTTTTGCTTTTGTGCAAAGGATTTCAACAGAAATAAGTACATTTGCAGAACGCTTTTTCATAAACCATTTAAAAAGAACTTCTTCCATTTTAGGCAATTCAGGAGGCCGCAAGGTTTTCCTTTTTCCATGCCCTAACTCCGTTTTTAAAACAAAGTTTCTTGGATTGGCTTCATTTTTCTTAATTCGGCATATTGTAGAGTTATTGACCTTATATTGCTGAGCCAATAATTTCCAACTCACACCTTTTGATATTTTAGACAGAACTTCACTTTTTTCTTTGATTGATAAAAACCTTTTTTTTATCATACATTTTATATTAAATTCACGAATAACCACAAAATGTCAAAACTACGATTAATTAGTTCGCCCACAGTTAAAAGGAGACAGCTTTTTCAGTACCAGATAAAGTACTTCAATACTTAGGGGATTCCTCAGAGTAATGATTTCATGGCGGCGGGTTGGAAACGTTGATGAGAGAATATTATATATGTATATGGTTTAGGTGAATTCACAAAAAGGCCGCTCGTTACATTTATCTAGTCCTCGTTGCAAGTATTGAATCAACGCAGAACGAAAATTTCATTTGCATTTAAGAAGGAATTACAATTATCGCGTATTGAGGTTGTACTGTATGATCTTTTGGCTATCTGTAATATCTTTGGCATAATGAGATGAAGCTAAATCTGGCCAAAAGACATAGTTATTATCCACATGATACTGTTTGATTATAGCAATAAGCCTTTTATCAATACACCCCTCTAAATAAATGATTTTGTTAATTGCTGAACCAGATGGCATGAATGGCTTTGAAATTCCTCCCCGGGGAGAAATCACCAAATAAACTAAAATTTTTTCCTCGAATCTTTTAAAGTTTTCAAATTCACCAGAATGAGATTTTTCTATCATTCGACCACAACAGGGTTGGATAACTTCAACTTTTACCATTTTACGCCAACTAAATATCTACTTTGTTTCGTATGCCATCAGTAAAGAAATTGACCCAAATTATTTGTTACCACCCGTTAATAGCGATTTAAATATTGCGTTAGTAATAAATTGAAGCGGATGGGCATCATAAATGATCGTAAATATTTGACCATAATCGGGCATAATTGGGAATTTTGATTATTTAAATAGCTGTTAGGTCAATAACCTCCTTGATATTTTTGTTTTTTTACATCAGCAAACTGCAAACAAATATTTACAAATATATTTTCGTCGAATGTAAACACAAAAGTTTTTAATCTTTGTAGTTTGTTTGCACTTTTCGGGGACAAACAAATAAGATAAATGTTTTATTCATTGGATTTCATCATCAGACGTTAGACATTAGACACACGTAGCATTCTATAGAGAGAGAGAGAGAGACTAGCTGCATCGATGTTTCTCAGCAAGCTCCCACTTTGCTCCCTGCGCTTGAAAAGCCTGGTCACTATTTGAGCACATTTCTATAAAATGTCATGTTTCTAGGCAGTATCTTGGATTTGGATGTTTGTACAAAATAGTAATAATATGTTGGCATTTCAACCGAAACTAATCCGTTCATTATTATTTCTTCAAACTGGTTGAAGATCCTGATCTGACAAGCAAGCAACCAAGCTAAGCTGATTGCAATGGAGGATATTATGGTAGTTGTTCTGCGTTCATTGGCTTGTAGAGGAATTATACTTTGAATTTGATAGCCGATAGTTATTTCTTTCAGAAGGTCGTCGGTAAGCAGTGAGTACAACAAAGCAGATAAGATACCTACAATATTACATTGTAGCGATATTAAATTTATAATTTTCTAACTACACAGTATTTGGACTATTGCAATTTATTGCTGTAACTTCCCAAATAGGGCAACAAATTCTGGTGATTTTGAACTGAACATAGACAATCTGCAGCAATCCTGCTAATCTTTGTTCATAATGAAGACAGAAAAATAGAACTGCTAAACGTGACCCTAAATTTAAAAAAAAAAACACAACTCGTATTTGTCAGTTTTGTTTGTTTACTTCAATAAAATGTTAAGCATTTCAAAAACATCAAAGTGTGCCGCATTTCAGGAGTAACATGATATCCTGTAATAAACATTTTGACGGTAATAAAGCCGCCCAAAGTGAACGGTGGTGAGAACAATTCCCTATAATTGCCTTCTCTTAAAATGAATCAAAAGAACACTAAAATTATCTTAATTTCCGTAAAATTTTATAAAAACAGTAAAATCCCTGAAGTTCTGAGAATTTTGTCTGCTTTGCATCTCTGAAGGTATACCACTTAATAACTACCTGTCTAGCATTTTGAAAAGTAAGTATGGGGATTTAGGACTTTTTGCATGAGACAAGGTCTTTGTTTTGACATATATCAATCATTCATACAGCCTGCAAACAAGAAGCAAAATTTTAAAAGTGATTTCAGGTTTATTTTCAATATTTAGGAAATATTTTTTTTTATCCACATAAAGTCAACCGTGAGAATGTACTGCGCTGATTTGGTAACGTTCACATGCAACGATAAGAAATATGAAAATTTACAATTCATTTGATCGTCTATAGACCTAATAATTAAGACCATGTGTGTTCGATAATAGTCATAATTATGGCTGCTTAATGATCCAAAAATGGATCATTAGTAATTTGCAGTAATGAGCAATGAAGAAGAAAAACTTAAGCGGAATTGTCGCTATTTGATTATTTAAATATTTTTAAACATAATATTGCTTTCTCATTCTCAATTCTTGGTATTGAGAAATAAAATTTGCGAAACATAATTTCAATATCCTTCTCTGATCCATTTCTTCGGTCAAAGTTAATTTAACAGTAACACAGATGATTGTCATAATTAAAGATTTTAGACCATGAAACAAAGAGGACAAGACAAGTAATTAAAAGTGCCGGCTTTTTTATTCTAGCATCAATAAAGTACTTGCATTAGTATTGTTAATATTTTCTGAAATGACGTACAGAAAATTTGTAATCACTGGAAAAGGGTTGAGAAGCACGCTTGTTATATTTTTGAATATTGAAACAAAATATTATGAATATTAGTTAGTTTCTAGGGGATCTATGTTTCGGGTTTTAGGAGTATCAACAAGAAATTTAAAAACAAAACAACATTACTTTAACAATTCCTTGAAAGTTATTGAATCCTCCCAAATAAGTTTCACAACTCTGCCCATGGAATTCTACGGAGAGCACATTATCCTAAGGCGAACGTCCTTGTTCCTTCCCCGCGCTTTATCTAAAAGCAAAAGAGCCGGTCACACCGACACGTATTTTATAAGCAATGTTTTATATTGTTTTGCTAAATAAAAACCAACTTTTCTCAGTGTTATCTGACAAACATTGATATGAGGGTTCTTGCTACAATAACAGCAGCTGCTAGCTAAGTATAATGCAGTTATTTTAATAGACTAATTTATTAGCGATACTAACCTAATTTTTATAAGGACAGTATGTGTATACAAACGTAAAGGTGACGCGAATTGAAAAGTAGCTTTCATAAAAACTATTATTTCTCTTGTTAAATTATATCATCGGCCTCAGAATGATGTATCTGATGCAGGGTGAAATATAACAATAAAAAGCACTTTTCCAAGTAATCTTTATAAAACCCTATCCTTACCTTACTGCGATTGAAGAAAATCGATAAAGCCCAAAAAACCTAAAAAATTTTTATACTTAATAAATATCACCTTCTGTGCAACTAACTCGATAAGACTAATCGTTTTCAAGCCTTTTACGCATTTTTTATACAGGGTGATACGGAAAAATGTGTTAAAACATATGCCAATCGATTTTATGGGGTATCTTGATCAACGTTTTTTCCGAGAGCCCCCTGCCCTCTCTACAATAACTCCTTCTCCCTCATCTTTTAAATTGAAAATCCTTCGTTTTTGGAGAGAGGTGCTCTTACTTAAAATGTCCTAAGTCCTGCAAATGGAGTCGTGGGACAATGATATAAAATTTGTTAGAAAACACACACACTTAGCTTTCAAACGGCACTTAACACTCCCAAAATTACCCGCAACTGTGAGAACTAGATTCACTTCAATGTCCAACTTTCTCAAATTAAAGTCAACATTTTATCTTTCGTCAAACAACGTTTTCCGTTTAAAACAAGCAAGACGAAAGGTTCCAAAATAGTATTATTTATAATATTACAACAGTCGCTTATTTTAAAATTATTCTGGTGACTATGACTGCCCCAAGATTCTCCTGTATCCATAGGTCCCATAGGATTGCAAAATTCTGTGAACAATTGGCTGAGGTATTCTAGTTTTTAAAGCGATATTGGTGGTGCTTAGCCTCGGCTTATCTTCAGCAAAACCCAGAACATCGTCCTCTGCGCGTCTGCTCCTTTGTCTGCCATAATCGACAGTTCGACAACTTAAGGACCCTGTCTCAGCCAACCTTCTGCGCACAGTCTTTCGATGTGGAGTTGTTCTTCTGGGATATCTTTATTGATACATCCTTTGCGTTTCTGCAGTGTTTCTTTGTGCTTCTTCGTAAATAGGAAACATATTCAGATATTCTTCATTCGTGAATGTCAACATATTCATCTAGTGAAATGAATACGAAAACCAAAGTTCTGGTCAAATTTGAAATGGTCAAAGCCGAAATTCAAAGTAGAACCAAAGTCCTAACCAAATCTAAGATATTGCCAAAAATCTAAGATATTGGATTTGGTTAGGACCTCGGTTCTATTTTAAATTTCGGCTTCGTCAAAGCCCAACAAAATCGAAATTCAAGTCAAAACCGCAGTACTAATTTAAATTCAAAGAACGTAAGCCAAAATCCAAAAACGTAGAGTCAAAAGAAAGCGAAGAGAGAGAAATTCAAATGAAAGCCACTAGGTAAAAATCACCTCAAAATTGGAAATGTTGGTCATGCTCTCTCACCTTAAATGCATGACTTCCGGCACAAAATGGTCTATAGGAGTCGACGGTATCTGATCTTCTATTAATATTAATAACATCTGAATGGCTGAAGATATCAACTTTTTTTTGAAAGATCCTTAAGGGATGCAACTGTTTTTAAAAGAAAAAACAATACCTACGACATAGGACTTTTGACTTTAATTTCAGAAAATTAGGCATTAAAGCATATCGAGATCTCACAGTTGCAGTTGGGTGCCGTTTGAAAGCTAAGGATATATACTTTCCAATAAGTCTCACATTAATGTCCTGCAATGTCCTTTACAGGACTCAAGACATTTTAAGTAAATAATTAATAACAAATTAAGGTCATCAGCTTCACCCAAAAATAAAATGATATTTCAGTATACATGAAATGTAGAAATGGGCAATTATAGCAGCACTAAACCGCGATGCTGCCAAAAATCTTGCCCAAAAAAAGCCATTATTTTGAAACATAATGAAAACAACTTTATCCAATTTGTCACATGTCATCCAAATAGTTTTAGATAAAAAATTCTTTGTACTCACCTAGTCACGAGCATTTGTTTACGTTTCCACTACATCCGTAAACAAATCACTGGCACATTCACAGAAACGAAACACTGTCACTCGATGATAACAAATCAAAAATTGCTCCGACTATTTTGTCGCAGTCACCCGAATCGAAGATCTTATAGCAGGCGACTTATCGTCGTATTTTTAGCAAGGTCAGAACAAAGCATCAAGGAGTTGATATGTTTTTGTATGGCTGCTCGATGCCTGTCCTCTGGCTCTAATCACAATCAATTATACTCCCCCAACTACAGAAAACTCTACGATTTTCACTGTTTACTATAGACTGTGGTTAATGGAAGGAAGCAACCAAACTTTTTTTTTGATACTAAACTACAGAGTTCAATGCGGTCGTCAACAAAACACACCGGCGTTTTGTTTCCGCCTCTAATCAGAACTAGACAGAACCACTAGAAGTTAGCAGTAGTGAGGATATACAGTGCTGTTGCTCTAGATATAGGCGATGGATCGAACTTACAGTTTTACAACTGGACATTTAACTCGAATTTATGTTTACATCGGCGCAACTCAAGACCAAACTCGCGTGACTACCGAAAAATAAAAATCCATCCTTTACAGCTCAACTCTCTTCCACGTTTCGGAAGAAACTGAATTTGCTTTGATATGAAGCCAGACCACCGGAGCTTTTGATTGCTGTGGAGCCCGGAGACTGGGGACAGTGGAACTAGCTATCTGTGATCTGATCGCCGGATTCAACTCGAATATTTCGCAAACAGAACATAATTTTCAGGTGTTGTCTAGAACCAATCCCAAGGAAATCCGAGTAAGATTCACTCACCAAAGTGTGGTTCTGTTCTGATGTTTATGCACACCGTTCCGAGTTGAAAGGTCTGACAATGATTTTACTGCAGAATAGTGAGATATGATGTTGAATAGGAAATAGATACGGATTTTCCCATCTATGTAGCATATAATTTGTGTGGGAATTTCCCTGCAGATTTCAGAATTTACGAATCAAGCCAGGGGAAGTGGGGCCCACTCACCTTCCCAATCTTATTAGCCAAAAAAAAAAACAAAAAATGCGCAGAAAGTGAAAGATGTTTGGGTGCAGTGGCCAACGCACATAAATAACGCGAAGAGCTTTTATTTACCCTTTTTTTTGAGATACTTTGATTTCTTCCTGGTTTTTGGGTAAACGAGTGGACGTTTTAAACGTTTCCCTCTCACATAATACACCAAGGACACATCACAAAATATCCTTTAGCATTAATCAGGCGCCCAGCATGATGCCGACGAACGAAACTTTTAATGCCAGCACCATCAGTTTGCAATTAATCATGCCCGGCATGTGATTTTAGATAATGTTAAATTAAAGTTAATTTTGTAAACACGATATGTCATTTTGGATGAAGAAAAATGCCCAGGTCCTCGCCTCTGTACAGGGTGTCCTACAAAATATGCTTCTGTGGTTGTGCGCCGAAACAACGTCAGGCAACAAGGAAATGAATAAAACGAAAATTGTTTAATTTTATGTTGCGTGTATTTTGGAATTGAACAAAAAGGATAGTAAAAAGGACATTTTAACCTCTAATACGAATATCTCTTATTTACATTAATAATTTTTCCCTTAAAATAATTCTTCTTTTTCACCAGTCTTTATGATTAGCGATAGAACAATAGTAGAGAGAGTAGAATTGGGTTTATTTTCGGTAAATTGCACTTGAACAAAGTTCGGCAATTGTAATCAGAATATTTTTTCTATTTCAATTATATAAAACTAGCTTTTGCCCGCGATTTCGTCCGCGTGGAATAGTTACTTTGGGCAGCCTTTTTTATTTTTAGAATACTAATGTTGCAAATAATACAAATACAAACTAACTGCAAACTGCTGTGATTTACTGTAAATATCTTATTTTAACACATTTTTATAAAATACAGTTTTTGTTTTACCATCCTTTGAGCTCTGCAAGAACTAGGCGCTAGATTAGATTTGCGTTTGCGAAGCATATCGGTTTCGCTATGTCCAGCATCATCAGGCAACTGATTTGTTGTCATTTTCGTACTCTTATAGTGGCCTCAGGAGCGGTGAGCTGTGAGTGGTCTGGTCATTTAACACATGCATATCTCTGTCCTGTAAAAATCTGTTTATCTCCAATATTTCGAGTGCGTTCATTCTTCTGCCTTTGTCCACGCAATGCAACACCTTATAATTGTCTGGTGTGTAATTATGTTTTTCTTTCGTCAAGTGTTGGTAAAATGTTGAGTCTTTTCTGTTGATGTGTTCCATTATCCTTGTTGCGAAAGGTCTACCCGTTTGGTCAATGTAGACTCCCGGACAATCATTACAGAATATTGCATAAATTCCATTTTTTGAACCCTTTTCCTCTTTCTCATTTTCGTGGAGTATGGATTGTAGGCTTTTATTACAGTAAAAAGCCGGAGAGATATTATATCACCCCCAGGTAGGTCGAAATTTCAAAAACGCTTAAAAAAATGTTTATTTATTTCTTATCACGCGCCTAAATACAAAGTTTCATGGTTTTATCTTCAATAATGACGGACTCCCATACAAACTTTCATCCCCTATTTCACCCCCTTCACGACAAAAGGTAGTCTATGTCCTTCTCCAAGGTCTAATCTATCTCTGTACCAAATTTTATCAAAATCCGTTCAGCGGTTTAGGCGTGAAAGCGTAACAGACAGACAGAGTTACTTTCGCATTTATAATATTAGTATGGATTATATTATAATAACTTTTTTTAATGCATAAACCACATACGCTTTTCGGCAACTATATGTATGTAGGTCCATTACATGCATGCAAATCACTACTTCCCCTCAAATTCCCACATGTGTGCCATATATATATAAATTTCTGATTTCATCACGTACGCCTTTTATTTGAATAAAATATTCCCATTACTCGTGTTCTGTCCCTAGTGCACTAGTGCAAATTCTCATTACATCACAAACCTTATCTGCAAATGCGGTGACTTATTCCTGTTGTTTAATTCATTGAATTAAATCATAGATGATCAGAATTATAGTTTATGGTGAATGCAATGAATTCACTGCATTATTAGCACAAAAGTAATACAAAGTAATAATACGAGGCTATTGCACTTTTATCGTAGCCTAGTTACCATAAATTGAGTAAATAATTTAATAGGAATCAAGTATGAATTGTCAAGAACATTTAATTGTCTGGAATTGAATCTAGGAACTACCTTCAATTCAGATTTTCATTAAAAGCTTATTTGATTTGTGAACCGACAAACCGATGATACTTCAAAGTTGAATAATCAATGAAGGATCTCTTAAAGGAAAAATATGATTATAAAAAAGCCCATATATCGGCTCACGGGTAGTGAAGGGGTTAAAAAAAATATTACGACGTCGATATGATATTGTTTTGAGTCAATTAAACACAAAAGGAACTATTGACCTTAGAGAATTTTAATATGAAAAATTATCAACGTTACAATTTTGTATTAAACTTTAATATTGGATACTGCATTTGAATTGTTAATGCTTAAAGATAGTAAAATAATGGGATCACTCTTCGAAATCATGTCGTTTAATTTTTAAAAGATTTCTCAGACTAAATAGCTTCGGTTAGATATAGAGAGGTCTTGGGCCTCTGGAATTTCGTTGTTACCGCAATCTTTCCTGATCTGTTGCATCCTCTCCTAGAGTACTTATGAAATATCTCTTCTTGACTAGGTCCATTACATTACAGATAGCTCACAAGTCTTATATAAACTTAAAAATGTTTCCTTTATTGCTCTCAGCCTCAATGTTGCAAGAATAAAACGCTCGCTCGATGATACTTCTGAAGATTTCGACTTCCTCCTGATCTCTTTTCGCCAGGCAGCATACACAACTCGATCCTAACTTGTTTATCTTTTCCAAAAAATAACAAAAGTCCAGTAATAATATTAATAAATAATGTAAACGATTTTCTGCTAACACCTACTAGCACATATGGTATAAGATGATACTATCTCATAATTCCACATCAGCATAGTACCTAGCGCAGAGTTATCCCATTTTCCGTAAAGGGCAGTTAAAGTTTGCCATAGCTCTCTGACTGTTTGGTACCTGCTTAAGTTTCCCAGAACGACAACTTCTACAGTAGAACGCTTAGAAGAAGCAAGACAAGATAGCCAGTGGAATGAAGAGATCCATATTTGAATTCATCTCCGCCGGACGTGTTAGTCAAAACATCTGCGAGCTATTTTTATAATAGACAAGAAAACGAAAGCTTTGGTCCACCCTACAATATCTGATGACAGGCACCTGATAGCTTTTTTCAAAGGAAAACCTTGTGTTCATGATATTCGTTGAAGTCTCTCTAAGCTTGCCCGTATTGGAGCAAGCTGCTTTCAGGAAGTTGAGGTGATCCATATCGAAGTTGGTCTGGGTATCTGAACCTTTCCTTCAATGGAATGGTAGATTGCTTAAGTGCTCTTTTTTTGGGACGAATTCCGGAGGTGTCCGTTGCACTTATGTACCTTATCGATAATCCAATATTTCTATATAGTTCTTATCACCATCCTGCAAGTATGTATCTGACTGTATCCTGGTAAACCCATAAAATAATGTTAGGATTTAAACTCTAAATTTGCGATGAGTAGTCGCATAAGGACGAAGAAAAATTGGATGACAGTAGTATCAATTCAAAGTTGATAAGGTTGTTACCCATTTTGCCTCGCCAGTGGCCGAGTGGACTGAGGCGCACGTCTGCAGACTTTCTTCTCTGTGGGTATGGGTTGGATTCCTGCAAAGGGCGAGGTGATTTATCTGGATGCCGATGGACGAGGCAATTCTACTGATAAAAAATGTACTTGCGAAGCCACTGTGATGTTACTTGCAACATTTGTCAGGTTAAAATTTCTCAATCTCCCTTTCCCTAATTTCTTTTCGTCTAAGGTGTGCTGTGCATCATAGTGTTGTTCCCTGAGCTTAGGCAATATCTTTAAAAAAATATATGCAAAAAATAGCAAATGTTAGCAAAAATATAGCTTCTTTTTCACACTCAGGGTCGGGCAATAATTGACCTGAATTCTGTTATTAAGTTTTGTTGGCAAAACAGGCAAAAGAATTAAATTCGAATCATTATCTTTATTTCTTGGAACGACTTGCATGTAGAAAGAGATAATAAGTTGCAAAACACAAATTCTATGCCGCTTTTGAGGTGTCAATGCTCTCTTCGTATTTATTAGATACATATCTCTTTGATGTTTGCCGTGTAAAGGCATATAAAGTTTACGCTGTGCAAAGCAAACTATTTAGTGGATAAAAGCGTGCAATACCATTCGTTTATCGAATTCTAAGAACTTATCTAAATATTTCTATTCGACATAATGTATCCTGCTGTGGTTCTTAAATTGACCACTCAAAAGTCAAAAGAAAACCAAGTAACGACTTTATATAATTTATTACACACAAAAGCAAACGTAGACTTCTCTGTAAATTTTGCAAGGGGTTCAGAGTCTCACCATAGGATATTAACCTGGAATAAAGCGGTCACACACTTACCTAGAAGTTTCCTGCATGAGAAGTTGTTGCTTACCGCATGTCGTACCGGATTTTGCTACTGACGGCAGATTCATCTATAAATTTCCGCCTTCAACAAAATTTGTGTGGCAAAATAATGTGACATAAATGTTCTCGGCCATGTCTTTCTGGAAGTGCTGCGAATATGTAAAGTGTTTATGTACAGTTTTTGTTTTAAGAAACACGTAAACTGAAATCAACGAGATTTTTCTCAATTACAGGTGACTCGATGAGAATTATAATAATTCATTTATTGATATTACCTTTATATTGTCACGAATTGTCTGGAAGCAATGCGTTGGTGTTATTATTGCTAATGAATTTCATTAAAGAACTTCTGAACCACGTAGGGAATTTTACCCTGGATTAATAATTTACAATGAAAACTTGTTGTTGATTTAATAAGCAATTTCGAGCAAATCAAGGATAGCCTCTCGGCAGTTGTTGCAGCTATCAATCCGTATGAACAAAAATTAAAACAAGTCTAGATGATACTAATGCTGAAGTGTTTGCTAGTATCTCCTAAAAAAAAATTCTATAATATTCAACCATCTTTCCCTAAGATTTTGAGTACCTACTGTACAATAGCTGCGTTTTTCTAATGATCCATTTAATCCAGTGCCTCTACGAGGAAAACATTTTTTCATCCCTTGATTACATCTCTCTTGGATTAAAAATATGCCTCTATGAATATAACGATCTCAAGAAGATGGAAATCATTTAGATATTTATTTCGCTCCCAGGAAGATTACTATCCCAAAAATAGCGAAATATTGTGATCTTGA
>QYTT01083780.1:13904-40419 GCA_006980735.1 Dasypogon diadema
TAAGATAAATGTGCAAAACCATCTTTTGATTACAGAATCGAAAGCACCAAGAAATATATGCAAGGACCCTAACACAAAACACTTGAGTTTGGGTAGCATCTCTCTCTACGTTATCGTTCAAAAAGAAAAAACAAAAAACGGGAGAACAAAAATTGCCTTCAAGTGCCTGCTTTTTAACGAGCAAAAATCTATTTTTTTTTTGTTGGTTGTATTCGTTTTTGTTCACTCTTTTTTTCGTGCACCTTCTAAATGAAAATTTATTTGAAAAAGTTGGCAGATACAAAAGAAATAGCAGACAATGCCTGAAACATCTGCAATATCTGATTGACGTAGAAAGAATGAAAAATTTTTTAATGAAACAAAGGCAGAATTTTAACGAAGGAAAAGTCAAAATCACTGATTTTAGGCATTTTTGTTCCCTTTTGCATGAGTGCTCCACAAACAGCAGGATATAAAACAGCCAATGGAATCCTTTAATTTTGTGTAAAATTAACTGCTGTTCTAGACAATCGTTTACCCTGATAAAATTATTCGCATAAAGATATTATCAAATGTTCAAAGTCCCACAATTACAGCCAAAATTATCTTCTATTAACTCCCAGTTTCAACTTCTAAAATACGTTTAACACCATTTCATCAAAACACATTCCTGCACATTATACAAGTTTACAACTGCACTCAATCCTTAGTTCCTATACGAAACTCTTATCATTTTCGTAGATATCTCACAAAATTGCACTATACCAATGGAATTTCGCCTGTAATTTCACAACGAAATATGTTGCAGAAAAGTTTTGAAGAACTTCACAAGTGTCGACAAAAGTCCTCAATAACAATTTGACTACTTAAAGTCCGTTTTACGACCTTTATTTCAACTGTAGTAAATTGCGCTCCGAGTTGGAGCAATTCGTACTGAAATTGCTGCCCTTTTTAAACTATTTATGAAACCTCATAAAATCTCTAAAAAGGTAGTAAAAAACAGGAATGGAGTTGCATTGAAATTCATCTCTTATACAAGTCTTATTTTCTTCCTCATTATCGTCAACTTTTAATTAGACTCTATTTTTTCGTCTCCAACGAAATAGTTAAAATCCAGGAACAGAATATATTATATAAACCTTTTATCTGCATCACATTAGATTGCCCATAATTAAACTAAATATGTATTCGACATGCAGCTGATAGCATCATCCCTTGCAGTTGGTAAAGGGAGGTGATGAAGATGCAAAACATAATAACGTCCATGGATTTTAATCAGGGGCAGTTGGCATTCAAGGGAAAATGCCCGTTTACTGTACTTGCCATGAAATGACATAATATGTACGTAATCTCGTGTATCCTATGCGAAAGTGTATATTACATTGCTTCCTGAAGGTATAGACTGAAATGCATTTAAGCCCATTAGGCTTAAAATGACTGCTATGTGGTGTGATAGACTCTGGAATGGGATGACATAAGAAAGTTATTATTCTTGAGATTCCCGAGATAGCATTCGGTCTAAAGGGTAGTTGTTATGGTGGTAGTTGTGCAGTTGTGCTCCATTTCGGTTAGTGGTTACTCTTGAAATTAATAGAATTTGCTGTGGTATTAATTTGATTTTGAATACATGCCATAGCATGCAAGCAAATATACTATTAGCTTATTTTAGAAATGCTGCTTAAGTGGCAACATAAAATTAGAAAATAATTAAAGACTTTCTGAACAATATTAGCACTAGGTTCTTATCTTAGCTTGTGTTTGGAGAAACCGATGCGATTATAAAATATTCCTTGATTGCTAATTTTGAGGATCATCGTGAACACATTGAATAATAGAAGTTCACATTCTGGACCCCTGAGAGACTCCATATTTTAGGAAGGAAGCTGAATACCAGAGTATCTTACTGCTAACGAAACATTTTCAATTACTATATTAATTGTACTATTTCAAAGGTTTCTTAACTTGATAACACCTCTCGGCCGTTCTGTGGCCAATGGGCTGCCTCAGTATTTTAGAACTGCTAGAACTTACTAAATCTTTTTGTTTTTTGTCGCACACCCGAAACACGTGGTTTTAATAACCATATATTCTTTTCACTTTTTCCTACCACGACCTTATATTTCTGATCTACAATCTGGGAACTATTTTTCGTAAAGAACATACCATATCATACTACGATTTAAAGCCTTTTGACCTTAAGGTCTTTTAGCGGAGACCTCATCACTTTGTAGGGAACAAGTCTTTTATCTCATTTCCCTAGATGAAAGGCTTTTAAAATTTCTTGTTGGAACCCTGTTCAGTAATTCACATTCTAATCAAGATGAGTAAAATTATCAACAGCAATTGTTCGTAGTTGGAAAGTTGTAGGAAAGTTGTTAGAATTGGCGGTTCAAGAGACGGTACCCTAATGAATTTAATAAAACATTCGTTGGTCATTGTTCTCATGTTGCTTCTTCAGCTCGCAGGAAAATGCAGTTATCAGTTTCTTTGCGACACATAGTTCCGATGGTATCTTTTCTTTCATATTTGTTACCCCTCCAGGTCTTAATAATGTCCAACTCTCCATAAAATCCAAAGCCATCTGGTTTTCCTTAAGACGATTCTATCGATTATATAGCCGTCTGTAACACACCTTTTTAATACCGTAGTCGTCACCTTCACCTTTCTTGAAAAGTGGCAATGAACTAAAATTAACCCCATCTCAAAAAGAACTAAGGCTAATGTTGAAAAGTACCGATCAATAGTTATTTTATTCGTATATCAAATGATATTAAATTTTAAAGCATTTATTTTTGGCGACTTTAGATTATGACACGAAAAAAGACAGCGAGTTTGGCTCTAATCGCGATTACGGACGATTATCTTAAACAGATCTCCTACCGATTTATTAATAGCTTTGGCTTTTTATCTAAGTATTAAAAAAAACGATGTGCTTTACAAGTTCGAAATTTTATCGGATGTCGTAAATTAAATGAATGCTTCTCAATCAGATGTGATCACTTTGATGTTGCTCCCTTTCTCGAAAGCTTTTGATAGCCTCAATTATTTCAGAGAAATTCCCAATTTTCTAGTAACTTGTTTTAAAATCGGAAATGGTACGTTCAAGGTATTAACTTTGCTCAGAAGTTCCTCAGGGTTCAGTTGTCGGGCCGTTATTATTCTGCTTGTGTATCAATCACCTTCTGGGTGTTCTTGATTACATGCAGTTCCACATATATGTGGATGATGAGCTGCCCCTATTGGTCTAATTGAATACTATATCCATAGAGTTAAATAATGATCTATAGACTTTTTCGTTTATCATTGTATATTTATCTGATCTGATCATTCTGGGTTTGACCCCGGTCATTTTCTGTAATTCTGGAGGCTCAGGATACCTAGATAAAGTTATGTCCTCTTTACAAATGCACCTAGTTGTTTATATTTACGGAGAAACAGATGAGAATTATGGACTACATAGGGAAATAATGAGAAGGAATACCCAATATATGCTTGTTCAAGAAATTACCAAGACTATTTGACCACCAAATGTCTAAGTTACTAAAGATACTCCATTAATGCCGTGTATGTACAGTGAACAGGAAAATTATATGTATGGAAAGGGAAACAGTAAAATATGGACCTTGCTTCTGCTCCACAATTTAGATACCTATACAAAATCCGCGCCATAAATATTGTGATTTTCCCAATACCTCTATCACCTGTCAAAATACTCCAGATCACAATCACCAAAGACTTTTTATTAAAATCAGCTTACATCTTTTGGCATCAAATTTTCATTTAAATTTAATGGCATTTCATCGGTTTGAGTGCATGCAAGGTGTACACATTTCGACAGGTTAATTCTCTAGATGTTATCATATCCCTCCATAAATACTGTCTTCGATTCAAAATGGAATATTATTTTCCATCATCAACACACAAATACAACACACTCGCGACTACACACATTTTACAGCCATAAATCATTCACCAGGCAAAATCCCTTCACAAGAGGCTTTCAGACTCTTTCACCTACCTATTCTGGGCATTGGAAACTCTGAAAGTAAACATCTCGTTCCTGTGAAGTCACATGTTTTGTGCTGGAGCAAAAGACAACATGTGTGGAACTTCAATAAATGTCACCTCAATTGGCTTTATAAAGGACATCCGACGTGGGAGTTGATCAGGTTGAAATGAATGAAAAGTTGACATACATGAAATTGCATCTATTTTCTGACTACGCTTGACTGAATGAATAGACAAGGGTTGGTAAGATGGAGGGAGTGCAAGACACTGTCAGATTATATCCGTCTTGATTTTCTTTGCTTAAGTCCTTTGGAGAGTTTTTGCTTTCGGACCACAGTTCACTTGATGGAGCTTTGTTTCCTGTTTTTATTCCGGCCATGCAGTCTCTCTATTGAAATATTCCTTTTTCTTAGTTCGTGACTAGCGAAGTAGATTTCTGTATATAACAGATCCTGTACAGTGTTTACTTTACTATTGGGCTGAACCAGAACAGCTCGCCTTTGTTCTTTTGTCTATGAAAATAGTAAAGTGATCCTACACAAACTCTTCCTAAGAACTCCTAGACTTTCAAGATATTCCATAGAAAGATTTGTGCTTACAATGCATTCCACTTACATTTTACGAAACTGACTGACTCTGAATGAAATCTTGATGTGTTTGAAACTCTGAAAATTTTATTACAACTCTCCTTTGCTGGAAGTAGATTCCTACATTCTTCTAGGGCACAATTTCATCAAATATAAAGACACATTCTGGAAAAGGGCGGAACGATACAACAGAGCCGAAGAAGGTAATTGTCTTTAAGAAATTTTGTTCCAGAGTTTATTTAGGATGGGCACAATGCAGTAAAATAAAGTTTTAGCGAAAGAATGTTCAAGTTATTTCTGATTCTTAGGCAACTCCAAAGTTGAATTTAAATTGTAATTTATTGGCCCGAAGGGAGGAAAAAGGGAACGGAATCTAAATTTTATGTGGGCCTTGTATTTTATCGAAAGACACATTCTCCACCACTTATGGCTTGCAGAATTTTATTTAATATTAGAATTTGTGGAGTAAAAATTCGTGATTTTTTAATATCGCCTTAAAAGTGACTCCCTGAGAATCTAGTTCACTTTATAAAACTCCTCATTAACCAGTGTAAAATCGAGCCATTGATGAACACGGTAATGGGTAATTTCATGCAAGAATAATAGGAGTCACTAGCATCAATGACATGGTAATTGCAGAGAGAAAGGTTATAAAGCATTAACAGGGTATTGCACCAGAGATATTTAAACTTTCTTGTTAATTTGTGTTCGTTTCTGAATTCTGAGCAAAAGCTCTCGCATGGTTATTATAACAAAGAAATAAAATAAAATAACAACAAAAATTGAACTCAACTCCAGTAGTAAATCGAGCCATTAATGAAAAGATATTGAATAATTTCATCGAAGAATACTAGAAGCTATGACATGGTAATGCAAACGGTAAGGTAACAGAGATTGTTAGTGGTAGAGTAATGTAAAGAGAGATTGTATCAGAGAAAGTTGCTTTTTCATACTCATTTGTGTTTATTTTCTAATTCTGAGTGAGAGTTCTCGGAAGCTTATCAGAACAAAGTCATTAAATGGAATGGCAGCAAAAAATTGAATACTTAACTTGAACCTTACTTTTTCCTCACATTTTCTTCAATGAGTCAATAAAAGAATAATATACCAAGGAGTAATTCATGAATTTCGAATGACATCCCTCTGTTCAAATTCATTGGGATTGGGAATGTATAGTAGTGCAGATATGCTCATTACTTCATTAATGAAGCAATGAATACATTTCTTGCTGGGTATGGACTCCATACGAGATGGTCTTATTGATTGATGATATGTGTAAAAGAGGAACAAAAATGCAAAAAAGGAAAGGAGGCGAGGTTTCAGCAGTTACTCCAAGAGTTTGCAGGCGGTATCCAGCATGTACAGGGATCAATACGATGACGGAGAGTCCGCCGGCCCCCTTGCCCTTGCAAGAAATATGAAAAGATTCTGATCGTTAATGTGAATTGAAAGTGTTTATACGTTTTTTCAGTCCTACTTGGTATTTCCGTTGGTTGGTTGCGTCCTGAGGTCTATCAAGTCCTGGAACTATTGGACTGAAGAAGTACCCTAGTCTCCAAATTCTTCGTTATTCATTATCATTTATCCCAAGTGATTTCAGTAAGACCGGTGGTGATATATTTTGTCAAACCACTCTTCTTGTACTATGCTTTTTCCTCAGAGAAATATGTACAAAAGTGGTTTTAATCCATAATCTGACAGGCATTAAGTAAGTGTAAACGTCATAGAGGATCCTAAAAAAATTTTTTAATTGCCCAGGGAGTTCCACTATGCAGTGTTCATCTTATTTAGCTCGTCATCTTAAATAGGAATGAGTTTAAAGATACAATAAATAAATCTGCGAGTACAAAAGAAAAACATGCAGACAGGGTGAAAAAGATTAAAGTAATACTAAGATTAATTTTTGAAGGATGTGAACACTTCATCACGAAAGAAGGATATAAATGCGAGCATAAATGCCATAAAACTCTTCGCTTTGAATGAAGTGAGTGAAACATCATTCCTATATAGTGCAAATTTTCCGTTTCACGCAATATCGTTTGAATACAATCACAAACGGAAAAACTCCCAACTTTTCAATAGCAAAAGCATCAACAAAAAATTCTTCCGCCTAAACACTTTCCACCTTTAATAGGACGAAAATAAATAAATAATTCTGCGAAGTGTTGTCACGTTCAATTTCCTTTCGACGTCGTTCAAGAAAACACAATCGGACATCGCAAACAAAAAAAAGAAAATGGAAAAAGGAAAAAAGGACCGAACGATGAACGAAAAGCCATTTCCAGGGATCAGATAAAAGCAACGTCCTTGCGATTTGCTTTATCAGTGGAGTTCGGTGGTAGAGGTTATACCAAATCGCTGAGCAAATTGAGAATGTTTTCCAGGATATCGTCTGTCCGCAGACTAGACCACTAGAGACTGCTCCACTGTTGTTGTAGTCGTAGCCATCATCATCATCATCATCATCGTCACGGGTGTTATTCCCAAAATCCGATGTATCCTTATGGCAGGCAGTCAGTATGCAGTCATCATTGACTGCCTACAAAACTGGTGGTGTCTATTGTTCTGTTTTGGAGCCCTTAGCGAATATCTCATCGTCGTTTTTTTTCGCAGAACTCCCAATCAATTTTATTCCAAAAGAGGACTTGGAGGGCTATTTCGATGTGGTGTTGTGTCCCAAATAGAATGTCAACTGCTATTTCACTGCCTCTGCTCCATTATTCCGTCCGTTTTTATTGATTTTATTGTTGAAGTGATGTAGTCATGGATTCTGGAAACTGCTCCTGTTGTGAACTCTACGGAGTACGGTATTTTCAGTGGAAAATGATCGTTTTGATTAATACGCTCTGAGATTTTATAATACAAGGAAATCCAAATCGATTACACCGTAGGGAAAGAAGAGGGGCCATGAGACACTTTTGGGAGTTTCGTTACAAACTAAGCTAATTCGGTACTTCCCCGGAAAGGTGACATCATTTCCATAAAATTAAATGGACTGAAAAACCACATCAGCATCATCTTCGAATGTTGGACACTTGACGTGGATAGGGTATGGAGGAAAATTCCCAAGGATGGACTCTCATGACGTTACTGCGACATTTTTATGATATTTCAATGTTCTGGCAGCCGGAATTTTCACATATTTTTATGACGGGTTCTGATATGTTTATAGGCTCGAAAATATCCATTGGCTTTCCATCAATGGAATTTTCGTTTTTATGAGAGAAAAATGGAGTGACATTCCTTTTAGGATTTTCTTTAAGGAACTTCATTCTTAAGCAGTCTATTAAAGACGAATCTACGCTCCGCTAGCTTTTTTACGGGGTAGTAAATTGCTTGAAAACAATTTCCACCAAAGGGAGTTTTGACGTGTTCAGCTAAGTGAAAAATTAGTAATCTGTTGGCAGGGAAATTTTCATTGAATTTTGTTTGTTTTTCATTTTCTTAGATGATTTGTTATTGCCTTATTATAGATGTGGAAAATTTTCCCTTAATTTTTGCCTTCTTCTTTAGTGTTCTAACTTGAACAACTTCTTCTTTTGATGCACGGGAAAAGGATGATTGTGAAAAAAATCAAATTTAAAAATACAAGAATACCAATTTTAAAATGGATACAACATCTCTTTTATGTTGTTTGTTT
Source organism: Dasypogon diadema (assembly GCA_006980735.1). Taxonomy (NCBI): domain Eukaryota; kingdom Metazoa; phylum Arthropoda; class Insecta; order Diptera; family Asilidae; genus Dasypogon; species Dasypogon diadema. The sequence continues at coordinate 22,119 of QYTT01083780.1, forward strand.
TTTCGACACGTGGTCAAGGATTATCGTGTAAGAAAATGGTTACTTTTTAAAAGCTTATAAACATAAAAAAAATTTAATAGACTAACCGCAGAATGAGAAAAAATGTATTTAATGGTGCCATACAAAATTTGGATATGTTTATTAAGGGAAATGGAACTACGCGTTTAATTTATATCATTAATCTGATTGCATGTAGTAGCCCGGAAATAAATCATTACTTCCAATTAATGTTGCTTCAATTACTAATTAAAAATGAACATTTCGATTAAATCCCCCGTCCGAAATTCAGAGTAATAACAAGTAATGAAATTGAAAGCTGCGCTGAAATTAATGATATTACCGAACAGGTCTTTTTTCTGTTTGCATGGACGTACTATTTCCACATTGTAATGTTGAATTTAATTAATGTACAATTTTTAATAAACATTTCACCAATAAACACTAGCACGAATTGAATGTATATGCTTTGTTCATTTTTCAAAATACCATAAAATGGAGTAACTTCGGTATCTATATAATTAAAACGCTAACGCGAGAGCTTGTGATTTCTCCTGTGAGTTTGTTTCTGCACCGATTTTAATGATTCCAATTCCAACACTAATCGAAAACTTATCAATTGAATATGGAACATCAGTAATAAAACTTAAAAAATAAAAAAATAAACTTTAATAAAACTAAAGTAGGCGAGAAAAAGAATTGTGTTGTGGAGCAAAACGAAACGCCACAATTCTGTTTCTCGCCTAGTTTATTCCTTTGGACTTTTTAAAAAGTTTTTTCTTCATATTTTTTGATGACCTCTGGAGAAAGGTGTGACCCTAAATTATCGGCTATGATAAGCATTCTTCCCGAATTTCAATATTTTTAATGTGTGGTAGCAAAATGTGTTGAATACCTGGCTCAGATGTCCTGTTGTCGAACTAATTATTTGGCGTAGTTTCGTACTGAACTTCTAGAAGTCCGCCACAGCATAAATTTTTATAAACATTCTGCGCTTTGTATATACGGAGATAGCAAATCCCCTGCAACAGAAATGCAGAATATCAAAGAAGTAGAGACCTTAGAATGATCCTTTAAACGTTCTACATGCCTTGCTCTCTCGTCCACCAACATTTTTTTGGTCCTAAGATCCATAAAATTCGTCTCGTAAAAATTTAGTAGAAATCCTTGCGCATTATTAAAAAAAAAAGATTGGGCATCTTCTCTGAAAAGTTGCGCAGGACACCTTTTCATAAACTAATTTATTTCTTTTTATAAATCCTGCAACAAAGTCGTAACCTGACATGACGTCCTTGAATTCATGAATTTTTTTATATGGTTATCCAGGTAATTCTTGATAATATTGATCTCAGTTCCTATTGTGAGATTGGATAATTCCACTTTACTATCTCATTTTTACTGTTCACAAACACAAGTCTTTTCTTAAAAGTAAATGTAAGTATTTGGACGACCGACGACGAAGAATGTAGTGTGTTTCGATAAGCGAAGGCAACAGCGATCTCATCAGCATGCCATGAGTGCTGGTATTTTCGAATGGTCCAAAGTGAATTGTTTAAATCTGAATCCCAAATCATCCTAGTCCTCCCACATTTTACATGCGGTAGTCTTATATTTATATACGCTAAATTTGATTATGATTGCTGCAGCAAGTGTTAACGGTGTCTCTTCCTCGTTCTTGCATTTGTTTCTTGGGGTTCCTCAGGGATCAATTTTGGGTCCCTTGCTTTTTACTTTGTACATTAACGATAGTTGTGAGGTAGGACCGGCTCAACAGTCGTTTATTCCCTAGGTAGTTCGAGAGCTTTTCAGACCGTATGCAGGTACTTAGGCAGACATTATATGCTGCATCTACTTTTAACCTCTCGATTTTTGTACATCGGGAAGGACGAATTGCATATAGCCTCTCTTTCCTCGACTATTTCCATCCACCATCATCCGATGCCCTTCAGTAGTTTACTTTGCGTTTGTGGCTTGAAACATCAGCACTAGATTTTTCTTTAATTTCAGTGAAAAATATGATAACATTAACATTATCACACATTCAAATATGTATTTTACTTTATTCACATAAAAACTCATAGAATCTGGTAAATTTGAATTTACCAATCCATTTCTTCTCTTTTAAATGCTTTTTGTCATTTTTTAATTACCGAAATAATGACAAAAATAGGACCGTTTACACGATAATGACAATCCAGTTTAATACATTGACCGATACTAACATATTTTGATTATGATATAAAAAACAAAGGTGAATAATGTGTTATAAGAGAGACGAAGGAACTTTGAACTTTGAACTATAGGGTAGAATAGCTGAAGGTCAAGTTACTCCAAAGTGTGCACGAGTGCAAACTAACAAATTAGGCAAACTTTTGCTGAGTGATGTTTCCCAGATGATATCTCAGTCAAGAATACATAAATTCATGAATATAATCAATCACATTGCTCACAGTGTGCAAACATTCTTGACATGATGAGTAATAGTAATTGACGGCATCCTCAAGACTGAGAAATTTTCTTTTATTTCATTCGGCAGTTAAAGGGCAGTAGTAGTATAAATATTTTTCGTTCTCTATTACGTTTTACAAACACCACAATAGCACATACAATATTTAAGCTTATTGACGTCCTAAAGCCATAATACTCAAAATATTGAGGTCTATTTGACAACCGTATCACTCCACCCAATTTTTACGGTCTCGCAAACATAATTTGTCATAGGACCAGAAACTATTTACATCTTTACTGCGTAAAATACAATGACAATAAAAGTCTATGAAAAGGATGAAAATTTACGACTGTCATGCTATACTCTCATAGTACACATCACCTCAGGAAAGCCAATGAAACTGGCGGTGAAGTTATACAATCAAAATAGCCTACGATGACTGGAAGCCAGATGGATTCACAAAATTGATGCAATTTATGTTTTGAAACAGGATTAGTTTAACTTGTAGAAAGATTGTAAAGCACTTTATTTTTCCATAGGCTTGTACAGCATTTAATATTGATGAAATTCATATCTTCTAAAAAATGAAGGAATTATTTCCTTGAAAGATGTAACATATGCAGAGATGGGCAAACTGATATTTTCAAATGGAACTGCCTAAGATGTGGTGTTGTAAAGATACGAGAAGAATAGGGTATTTAACAAAGACGGTGGGCAATGTTTACCTACATCTCAATTTTGGATTTAATTTGAGTCATGTTTTGGTAGGAGCTCCCCCTCGTTATTTCATTTTCTAGTAGACGGTTTAAGTCATGGATTGAAATCGTTACTGAACAGTTTTAGAGAATGGCACAACTGGCACAACTGCCTGAATTTTCTTTTTTGGCTCTCTTTTTTTTGGAGTGCTACAGGGATACACAATTGAACCAGTACTATTCAGATAGGATATGAATGCTTTTTTTCGATTCTCATTTAGATGCTGATAATAGAATTTAGATAATCACATAGACGAAGGAAGCCTATCTTTACCTTGACAAGGGTAATCCTACCTTAGCTGATGCTCAAGTCATTAACCCCCTATCTGTTTGATGAATACGTACTATTTAAGACGAGAAACTATAAAGCTAATGACTGCGTATGGTTAACAACAACAGTGCGGACCCTTACTGTAGAGCGTGAATATCTATACTGCAGATACAAAAGTATGAAGATCGTATAAGTGTATAAGATAATTAGACATCCAAAAGACAATTAGACATCTAAAAGACAATGCTATAGCGGCAAATTCTGAAATTGCAGGTTGGAGTCTACAGAAAATCCAAAATCGAATGTTACTTTGATCCCAGCCACTTATTTACTTCTATTAGTAGTTTAATCGTTAATATTTCATGGATAAATCAGGTGGAAGCATCAGGGAGTCATTTGCATTTTCTGTTAATTTCGTGGGTGGACATTAATTCAATAGAATCCTAATAGCCTATATCAAAATGCTAGTTCCTCTCATTGGAAAGTACATCTTTTACACAGCAATTTCGTGCCTCGTGTAATTCAAATCTACAAATTTATAGTTTACTGACATGTTGAAGATTCCATGTGAATCAGTTGTTTTGAAAAAAACCCTTTTTTGCTAAATTATTTGATAGTATAGGTTATAGCCTCCTTGTTCACAAGCTTCACTCTTAATTTAATTTCAGTAATTATGCGGTGTCCCTGATTAGCAATTATTTTTTAGTGACAGGGTAGATCGGATCAAGATTGACAACGTACTCTACACTGTGCAACCTTTACCGTATGGAGTACCCCAAAGCTCTATATTTGCGCCTTTGTTATTTAGCCTATTTATTAATGACTTACAGAAGGAGGTGTGAAAATTTATCTGTATGCCAACGACATACAGGTGTATGTAAGTTGTCTAATTTTGCTTTTCAATAATTCCCTAGACCGAATAAATTCTAATCTGGATAAGAACTATTCTTGAGAGAGATTAAAAGTTTGCAATTAACCCTGGGCAATCTTAGTGTTGAAATTTACAGAAGCACATTTGATATGTCAGACGTCCGGCCAGTAGTACTTAATGGCTGCATAATACATACCTATTTTAAACAAATACCAAAAATCTTGGGTTTGTAATAACACCAGCAGCTGATTCTTCAAGAACTAGAATTAACAAATTTCTGTCTGTAGACCCTAGGACAATTTTTTCCCGTCATGGTGAGTACATAGAAAAGTATAACTTTCCTTTCCTTTCAATACTGCCCGCCTGAGTGATATACAAACTGTACTCTACTGCAATTTACTAGTAAATAATTCCAAATTTCATGTATGTCCTTATAAAGCAACTATGCAATGCTATGGTAGAGGTATGTAAGTACCCATCGATTTGGAGTAACCCACTTTATCCTGACAGTGAGACAATCTCAACTAAAGCCCAGACAATCTACTACCTCAGATAAAATGATAGTCAAAAATCACGCAAGCCTCAGAATCAATAGAATTTTCCTACATACAACACCACCGATAGGCGATTTTCATGAAACAGCACGAAAATAAATTAATCGCTAAAAGATATTATGTAGCGCCCCTGATACCTTTTTAGTAACCCAACTTACAGGGTATTCTGCTGAAGTTGCTTTAAACCCTCCATTCTCTTCTGTTAGACTCCATCTGATTTTAATTAACTTCAAAACGTCATCAACGAAGCGTGATCCTCATGTACGAAGCAAAAACAGCTGAGTAATAAAGTAATAATAGAAAGCCTTGGAATGTAATCCTATTAACGAGCCCCCCTCTTTCCCAGAAACCAGCAATCCATTGAAATTACCAAAGCTACTGCTCTCTCTGCTCTCCCGTAGAACTAAAAGAAAGACGCTTGTGAATGAATTTGATACGCGTTGAAAATTCATAGATGTTAAGAAAATTGTGCACAACTATACCCGACATCACCTCAAACCACCTCACCAGGCGAATGGAAAACATACATCACGAGTATTGTGGTTCTGGATGAGTTGCGATGCGACTGCTCTTAACTATGATGATAAAGCAAAATCCTGGGGGACATGAGTCTACCACCTCCATCTCTTAGCTCTCAGCCTTAGCCCATATCCTTATGGTTTTCCTCGGTGGTTAATTTTAAGGGGCTTCATCCCATAAGACTCCTGCTGGATGCTTACGCAGCCTAAGAACTGTTGGAATTTGTTATGCTGGAAAACTGGGAAATTCCTTTAGTGCGAAAAAGCTGCGAATTGCTTTGGGGTGTGGAGTGGAAGATTCTATTTGAAGTTATTCTCCTCTTCCTTCCATCCATATTTCCGGGTAAATTTTTCTTAGATAATTCCATTTCCACGTGGTGTACGGAAGAATCGATTCGCATTTTACAACGTGGAAAGATATGGCCCACTGAGGAAGACTCTTCCGGTTATTTTTTCTCAATTTTTTCATATTTTGAATTATTATGATTTCCGGAGGAGTATATCGCTTCTACTGTAATTTTACGCTTTGTATGATAACATTTTGATGCGATGGCAACAGAATAAATTGCTTACTCGCGCAGAATAGCTGGCATTTTCTTGGATTGTGAAATTTTTAAGCAACTCCTGGTAATGCCATAGTATTCCTAATTGGAAGAGGATATGATCAATAAGGGAAATGGATTTTGCCAAGAATAATTGGCAGTGTTGTTGTTATCCTTCGGATAATTTATGTGGGTGTATGTGCCAGTACAGGATTGAAATCTATAAAGAGCTCTTTAGAAAAAATAAGAGTGAGGAAGATGGAGGGTGTCAGGCGAGGCATCGCGTTCACTGGCTGTCCTAGGAGCTGACTCGTCTTTCTGTTATGTTACGGAATCAACACGCTTTTGAAGTCACACAAAATCTGCTCAGATATAAGTCTATCAGGCAGAACTATGAGGAACATTTGAATTAAGTTCGCTAATAGTTTGAGAAACATTCATTATACCATGCTATGAAAATTCAATTTTTGTAGTTTCCTCCTATGTACATATTTACCTATAAATGTAGGTGTTGCTTAGCCTGGCGTTAGAAGAATGGAACGTTCGGCTATGTCTATGATAAATAACTAATATTGATTCTTGTAACTACTGCTTAGGCATGAGGGTACTTCTCTTCAGTCAGTCCCAAATTGAACGCTTACCTCCATTTATTTGCCATTATATCAAATTCTTATATCAAAAATTATATAAAGAAAATATCAGTTTCTCACCCATGCAAAATTAACCAATGATGAAATTCACAACACCGATCAAAATAAGTAAAAGTTAAAATACTCCTAGAGGTGCAAATGGGTTGGGTGCGAAATCCTGACTTACCGAAATCTCGAATTTTTTTATCTTTTTTGTGAAAAGAAGAAGAATATATTAAATCGTTCTTCACCATTGACATTTTTTCCTTACTTTTTGTAATAGGAAGCATATTGATCCCCGAGGATTTTCATTTTTCCAAAATTTTTCTCCTTTTTTGAAATTGGAGATTAGTGAATTTCTCGGGATTTTGTCAGTTCGAGATTCGGTATCTTAAGATTTCGTTGCTGTCCCGTTGCAAAAAAAAATTATTCGAAGTCAACATCACGTCAGCTGACGTGACGTGGTGCCTGGTGGACAAGCGAGCTGAGGCGTACATGTGCAGATTTTCTCCTCTGTTGGTATGGGTTCGACTCCTGCAAATAGCATGTATCTAGATACCAGTAGTTGAACAAATTCTACTGACGAGAATTGTATTTGCGAAGCCACTGAAATGTTGCACAGTAAAAAATCTCATGCCAAAAATTGTGGCTTACATGCAAAATTTATCAGGCTAAAATTTCCCAGTCTCCTCTTCCCCAAGATTTTTCTCTGCTTAAGGTGTGCTGTATGCATCATAGAGTTGTTCCCTGAGATTAGGTAATACCTTAAAAAAAGAAAAGAAAAAAAAAGTATGATGATCGAATGCTATTACAAGAGGCTTTTCACTACCTTCGCACTCGGATTCTTCCGTCAATTCCGCGGTTCGACTTCTTCATTGAGAGTTTCAATGTCTTTCACTAGCTCTATTGGTCCTGAATCTGTAAGAAAAACTATGATTAAATTTTTAATATGATCCAACACTTAAAAGAGTTCAAATATCTTAATAGGTCGTAGGTGAACACTTTTACGAGGCCTTTTATATGAAAACTATAAAAGTTCGGCACTTTACTACATGGTACTTCGCTGATATCCGAGAACGGACTTTGACTACGATGCAGCCGGTTCGAAGAGTCCCAACAAAACATTTTCTGTGAATGCTTGGAGAGTAATCGAACCCTAGAACTATGTAAAGGAACATTTAGTAACCTGCTTTGAATCATTCCAGAAGGCTTAAGAGTAACAAGATGTCCGTCTCCAATTTATCTATACTACTTCTTGTAACTACGTAATTACCGTTATTTAGGCTATTGTCCGCAAAAATCATAAGTTGCATTTGTTCTAACCATGTCAATTTATGATAAGTATATCGCCGTCACTCGTGGTTATATGGAATATTCAGATCGTAGAACAGTCACTAAAGCATTTATTTTTTATATTTTAACTAGACTGGGATAACTTGCTATACTTTTTTTAAGGTATCGCCCAAGTTCAGGGGACAACTCTATAATGCATACAGCACAGGTTAAGCGGAAGGAAATTAGGGAAAGGGAGATTGGGAAATTTTAACCTGACAAATGTTGCAAGTGAGCCACAATCATTGGCATGAAATGCAACATCCCAGTGGTTTCACAAGTACAATTCCTCAACCACTGGTACCCAGATAAATCGCCGTGTCCTGTGCGGAATTCGAACCCATGCCAACAGGGGAGAAAATTTGAAGACGTGCGCCTCAGCCCGCTCGACCACCGGCGTGGGTATTTATCTGTGTAATACAATAGGCTTTGCGTTAGCCATTGTAGAAATTTCCAAGCTTAACACTATCATACATTCACACTCAATGATATCTTCCCAAAATCTCTAAAAATTTGTTCTATATTCAATAGTCGACATGTCTGTACGCTCCATACAATTGCAAAGTCAATCATAGAAAACAATTCTACATATTTACAAAAAGTTTTACTTCTACTCACTCCCTTTCCTTTATTTGTTTAAATTCCCTTCAGTACGTGGGAACAATAAATTTAAAATATCTGCAAATGATGTACGTATCTTACATTCTTGGAAATTGTATGGTGATAAAACCCGAATCCACCACAAGCCGAAGGCTCTTCAGCTTAATACCTATTTCTTCATGCGAATAATGAATCCAAAAATAAATCTTTCACAAGAGGCTATAATTGTATATCCTCTGACACAGAAAATGGAAATCACTTGTAAATGATTTCACCTTCATACAATCCCACTAATTGCACGCCCCAGAAATTGTTACTCCTTCGTACTTCTGCTTTCTGCCTTCCAATACCTAAACACTCAGCAAATTTCCCAAAGGAAGTCAAAGAACACAATGGAAGTATTGCAAACCTGAATGCGGTCACGAATTATATTGCAAATAAAATCCTTTCTAGTATACAAGGAGGTGGCTTCTTTTAGTTCACTTTTCGAAAGTTTTGAGAAATTCCCTCATTATACAACTTCAGTTTGTTCTACTTTCAAGGAGTTCTGAACCTTTGCAGTTTCTTCCACGTGCTCCCCATCCCCCCACCCATGGAAAAAAACCACAAAAGTATTGCTGCAGTCGGCAGGATATATTTTTTTGCGGTGATAGTATCAATTATTGGAATTTTTCTTTGGTAAAAAAAAATGGGAAAAATCATTGACAAGTGCATTTGAGAATTAAGGACGTGATTGAGGAATTGCTTGTAATAAAAATTTTTCTTTGTGTCACATGTGAAAATCCGTAAATAAGCCTTATCGACTTGCAGGAGTAGGATATTAAAGTTTAGGGGTGGAAAAACTTTAAGAAAATTTTATTGCGGGATTTTAGAGTATTCGTCTGCCTCATTTATATTGCATAGATTTTTATTTTTTACATTTTATTTCATAGATTTTATATCTTTCTCTTTTTATTTTGTATTTGATATCATTACACTACTTTGAAGGACTTTGATAGAATTTATCAGTTAAATTCACAATGTGGGAACCAGTTTCGGTTGTATTACCTTTCTAATACATATAATATCAAACTCTAGGTACCACAGGGTTCTGCTTTTTCTCCTGTTCTTTTTTCTATTTCATCGTTGACATCTTATCCGTAGCTTTTAGCTATATGCAGGACGCCCTGATATGATAGAACTCGTCAAGACAAGTCTTAATGAATATGATAATTAATGAGAGGAGAATGTTTCATTTCCAATGGCATTCAAAATTGGAGAGTTTCGGAGAATATTTATCTATCCAACCAGATATGCAAGTTTTGAGTTCGATGCAATCAATCAGATCCCAAAAGACATTTAGGCGCGTTCTCTATTCCAACACTATTTTATTATAGAAATAAAGATGTCTAATATTGATAAAGTCACTAAATGTTGATAGGTAACTAATTATTATTAGGAAGCCATTTATGACAAAGTTGTTGAATAGGTGCTTCTATGCTAACTAAAATAACTGACTTGGCTTTACATGAGATCTCACAACTTTTTAAGGTGGAAGGATTGCGTTGCGAGACTTGACATCTTTGTACATTTTATCTTTTTGATGAGATCTCATTTATTTTTGTAGGTAGTCCTCCTTTTTTTTCTCGGGTAATAGCGAGCGTGTCAATAGTGTCAATACATCTACATCAACTCTACAGTATACAAATTTATGGATGCAGCTGGAAATAATATTTCTGCATAGACTTTATTTGGAAATATTAAATTACCAACCAAACCAACCGCAAATAATAACGTCTTTTTATAGTTTCCTCTTAACACTAACCGCATGCAAAATTTCGTAGGTCTGCTAGAGTACCTTAGAATTTTGATGATCCGTGATCCGTGTCAGTGGCAAAATAAGGGAATTTCGACTTGAGATATTTCCTAATAAAATATTAGGTACAAACTTGTAATTTTGGAGTAGAGGTATAGATTCAGTAAGTACTCTTGGTAACTAAAATTTCAGACTTCTACCTTTACTCACAACGAAGATACAGGGGGCTTAAAAGTGCCATGAGTTGCTTCGAGAAAAGGATGGTACGGCCGTGCTTGTTTGCTCGACTTGACGGGGGCACTACCGTGCACCCAGATCAGATATCTGTTTAGGTCGCTTAGATACATTCAGAAATTGTGATTCGAGGTTAAAGTAGTCTTCATACAGAAGTCTAACGGGGTGGACCACAACGTCCAAATCGTACCGTCCAATAAGTTCAACCTCGTTTCAATAGAAAAAAACGTCGCAGTGCATCTGCGAATGAGAAACCAGGCTTTCGATCCCAAGATAGTCACTCTCGCGGCTCCAACATCCATGTTAGAAGGGAAAATCTGTGTAGTACATGAGGTGGTCCACTCTATTGAGAAAGATTCTCTTTCTAAGCAATTAGCAGTAGCAATATTTATAGATGGTGAAGAAATATTGCAGAAGCATGGAGTGAGACCATCTATGAAAGAACGGATTTCGTACATGCGAAATTATACCGATTTTGGAGGTGAGCGCAGGGGGGTAAGTTATTAGGCGGACCTCTCAGGGTGATATTTTATCACCTATACAGTGGGTCGTAATAATGGACAATCTTCAGTGTTTGTTACAGTGAATGGCTACAGACCTGTTTGCTATGCGGACGATTTGGTCATTCTTTTGTTTGAATCTTTTGAGAATGAGTTACGGAAATCGGATCCCTTCCTCTTTATCAGAAACCTGGAGGTTATTCTGAATAAAAAACTAGGTTGGAAACCACACTTGGAGGAAAGGGAAAGAAGGCCTATATAGTCTTAACAAGCTACCAAAAAGCAGTGGGTAAGAACTTCCAAATGGCTGTCGTCTCCAATATTTATTTGGGTGTATCGTGGGCTGGAAGAATAACCAAGATTGTCAATAGTGGGACGTAATATAGACTGCGAGAACGACCTACCTTAAAACTACCATAACTACCAACATTGACACCTTACGGGGCACAACTCCTTTAAAGCACATCAGTAAAACATTAGCCGCTGTAGTGATCCTGATGGGTCCGGGAAAGAGACAAAAATGGTAAGGTACTTTTTGTGGCATTACCCAACACTCTCGACAAAGGAAAGATAGGAAGCTAGACCGTTGACAACATATCTGCTCTTACTTGTGGATTTTGTTCCCTTCTTTCTTTTCAATTGGAACAATGTACCTAATAATGGCCTGTTTTGACTAAATTAATTTTGCCCCTTTACCGTCTATCAGTCAGAAGGGTGAATTCAAAACACTAAATTTTAATTAAACACTTTCAACCTAATTCGAATTTGTTATTTGTAATCTATGGATGCAGGCGTGGCAATTGAAAAAATACTCCCTTAGGAAAATAACTTGTTAATAAACTATAAATAAAGAGAGAGAGCATAAACACGATCTAATTTTCTCGCATGAAGTTTTCATTTAATTAAAACCACTATAATGTTTTTTCTACTACAAAATAAATAATGCAGTGAAAACTTCACGAGAATTCTACAACATTACAACAAGAAAATAATTGTCAATAAATTTAGAGCAAACATTTTACACAAACAATAAATATTCGCTACATACTTTTTGTCATATTTTTTGCTGAAAAGTCGTAATTTTGTAAGTGACATTACATATTAGGGCCATAAACTGGACGCGCTAATTTACTCCGCGACATGAACATGAACGTGAAATGAAAACAACGGAAATCTAATTAAATTCCATGAAGTTGGTGGCAAATGGGCATGCTAACCATCCTGCACATACTGCACAAGTTTATTTGTATATGTAGTAACGTTGTTAGAAAAATTGCAGAGGGGATTGTGGTGATGGAGTACTTTTATAGTTTTAGCCTTTTGTAGTCATAAATCTGTAAAAATGAAGTAATGAGCGCTTGAGAGTAGTGATGAACATTTTAAATTGTAACTATATACGATTTTTAGTATTCAGGGCAAGTGTACTTCCAAAAATAGCACTTGCCACAAAAGAAAGACAACGTCAGTCATACAAAATGATGTGGGGGTGGATAAAATTAACCCTTAACTGTTGACAGTAATTTTTGGTGCACAATTACTGACGTTGCGTCTTCCTATTTCCGACATTAGCTTTATTGTGTACATCTGTATAAATATTATTTCAATATTCTCCTCAGAGTTAAAAACATAAACAATTTCTCCAATTACATTAAATTCATTTTATTCCATATAAAAATAACAGAGAATAATAATTATAACATAAGCTACTCATGTTTATTAATTTTCATATAGCACCTAGTTACTAGATATATAAATTTTCCATACAAATATATGGCATATATATTCAACAATCTTCCAACAACAATCTCCACTTCTCAGCTTGAAGGCAAGAAACATTTACCTATCTCCATCTTAAGATTAGGCTGCCCGACAAGCATACAAACAAGTAATTGTTAGTAAAGTTAACCAAACAAATAGAACAAATGAAAAAGGAGAATAGTTAATAATGTTAGCAGGCAAGTAACTGGAACAAACGAATAAAGGAACAAAGTCAATCAAAATGCGCCCAATGTTAAGACTAGTCAAAGGGTCACAAAACTGTACGAAGATAGTTCTTAAGTACATTCCTGGACACATCCAGGTCAAAGTGCTCCCCAATGCGGCTAACCGCACATACGATTAATAGGCTTATGCTTACCATACCACAGTTAGTCCTGGAGAAGTTAATATCCAGAAGCTGGATTTCCCTCAAGCAGCGACCATTAGACCTAATAGAAACTCTACCCCGAAGCTCCGCGAAATCGATACTACCATTCAAGAGCTGCTGAATAAAAACTATATAGGATCGGCAACATTACGACGTTCTTCCAGCGAAACCGTGCCCATATAAGATCATAGGGTCATCCTTAAGCGTAAACCTAATGAATTTGTGCTGAACCGATTCGACACGATCGATATGCACGGCATAGAAAGGATTCCACACCTGAGATGCATATTCAAGCAATAGTTTGACGAATGAGTTGTATAGTGTCAAAGAAACCTGACGATTAAAGGACTCTCTGGACAAATGTATAATAAAACCAAGCATGGAATTACTCCTACAGTTTGTACACGATGAATGCTGTCCGCGGCAAATGTATAGTTATAATTGACAACATTACGCTTCCTAAAAAACGACATGACCTCACACTCATTTATGTTGAACTTCAAGTTACTGTGTACACACCACGAATAAAAAATATCCAAATCCTCCTGGAGAGAAATCTTACATATAACTCTAGAAATAAATAAAACTACAAGGAGTGAAATTTGTGCTTCACATTTTGCTACTTACAGCAACGTAGGCAATACTGGCAACTGCATTGCATACAAATGAATTTGTTGCGTTGATTGATTAAATTCCTAGATTGACAAATATAACAATATTTTTGCTTTCCCAAAGTATTACTTGATTTAGATGTCGGAATTTGTACTTTCAAAACAATTCTTTCCTTGATTTCTCGCTTGATAGATTTCGTTACCAATCTTCAACGCATATGGAATTTTATAGGATTGTCAATGATTGTACCAAAAGTAAAAACTGACTCATCAATCGACTCAAGTTGTTGCGAACTGAGAATAATGCTATTGCTCAAGTCCGGCCAGAAATGAATTCTCTTAAGATTTAATTTCACTCAAATTTGAGTCCAATCAGCATTTGAGTTCGATCAAAATTTCAATCCGCTCAACTTTGAGTTCGCTCAAGTTTTGAATCCACTCTGTTTTGATTCCATTCAGATTTGAATCCACTCAACTATGAAAATATGAGCGAACTCAAAACTTAAGCGGATTTGAAAGTAATCGGACTCAAAATAGAGCGAATTTTAAAAAGTTACCTAATTCAAAATTTTGATCGCAATCAAATTTGATGTTGATCTGACTCAAATTTTAAACGGATTCAAATCTTAAACGGACTCAAATCTTAAACGCACTCATTTCTGAAAGGTTTCAGAACTAGAGTCGACTCTAAATTTGAATCGATCATTGAGTTGATTCGAAATTTAATACTTTGACCCTATTTCGTCAATCTTATCGTTCATGTTTTAATCAAGATAACTAGCTGTTTATTTCTGTACATGTCAGCGCAATTTTACGTGAGCAAGTTTCCACAGGCCTTCATTCATGTGACTGATATAATCCTTAATTAAACTTATAAACCTCTATCCGTGAATAGATATTGTAGAATTTCCCCATATTTGAAAGATCGTTATGTAAATGTTGAACAAAAATTGCTCTTTCTGATGGAGCATGAAGGCCGAAATCTTAAGTTTATATCCAAAATATATAATGATGAGTTTTAAACCTCAGGATTTTAAAAATTCTAAGATTGCATCACTGACATCTATTCCCACTGACTTGGTCTAGTTTTCTTTGATCCAATTGGCCTCCGAGGAAAATCCTACGCTCATCTTTCATTGGTGTTCTCTAATTTTAAAGTTACCTGCCGCTTGCCATTTTCCAAGCTTTCACCCTTTAAAAATCTTCGCTTGACACCTTCTTAATCCTTCCTTAACACTTCAGCATTTGATTCCCATCATCTTTCGAATTTATATTAGAGAAGATAAGAGCTGCTGAGGCACCCTGCAATTTTTACTCATCAAAGCCCAAACCCAACTTATTTTATTTCTGACCGTAAAATATATCAAACCTCTTTCAAAACAAATAACACCCCTTCAGAGTCCAACTGTGTGACAAGGGCATTAAGATGGATAATCCACCGCAGCGGTGTCCTGGGCTGTGATAAATTGTAGCCGAGTTGAAACAAAGTGGAAAAATGACAAAATACGTGAAATGTGAATCACGCACCATTTTGGTCCCTTTTACCAGTTTATAACGCTCCGCTGATTCCATTTCAAATTTTTGTTGGTATTTTTTTAATGAAAGTCGGTTTCTAATGGGGTGCAGCGATGAGGTTTAACCAATTCTCATTTTTCAGTAAACAAAAAAAAAAACTTGGAAATCGAAAACTTTCATCAATGATTGATTTCTACAGAAGCTGGTGACTGTCCATGGAAGTGTTGTTACCACCTGCTTTCTTTTGTTTTCTCTATGATTTCGATTTTTCCCCTTTGCCTTAAGTAAACTTCAACCCTTTTAGTTACATTGCCAGTTAGACCGAGTGTCAACAGGATTTTTAAATAGTCTAGGCAAGCGGAAACGACGAGACGACGTTGGAATGACGAACTACATGGAAAACGTTTTTGTATGTTTACCAGTCACCAGTTCTGAGTTCAGCTCAAGTTCTTCCCCATTGAGTTCATTTAATTCCATTACGGTTGTCGGTGACCATAACCTATGACCTATGAACTAAAAATGGGACTCTGCCATGAAAAAAAATGCTTCCTCTTGAAATTTAATTCTAAAAGTTTTTCACCCTTTTAAAAAGTGCAATCCCCACATCGGTGGGGCGTCACAACATAGAAGGGATCTGAATGAGTTTCATTGGAATTAGCGTCACATACACCGCGTTATTTTTTTTTTTTTGTTTTCACTTATCAGATAGAATACTTCAGAACTTCTGAATGACATTTATGAAATCCATAGATGACTATATTACGATAAAGTTATTAGCGTTGTTTCTATAAGTAAAGATTTGTCAGTTATGGTGCAGTTGGGATCCGAGTTTGGCTGATGAATAGTTCTTGCGGGCTGCACGAACTTTACAGGCTAAACGGGGAGTGCTAAAGCAGTTCGGAGCTCCTGAATGGATATTTCATAAAATATGATTTTTGAAAAAGACTTCCTGCGTTATACGATGAAATCAAGCTGTCTCTAGTTCTTTATTCCGACTGGAAGGTGTTTTTTGGAAAGCCAGGATATTTTCATTGAGATTGTGCTAAAGTCTCTTCCGGCTTGAGTTTGATGTTTATAAAATTAAATTTTATTAATAATAATAATAATAACAGGATTTGAAAAATACAGGTGATAAGATAAAAATCTCCAAATAAGCCCAATTAGTTTTTGTTGAATCACTGCCACAATGCGCAATCCATTATTGAGCTAAAAGAAAAGGAGTTTCGATGACAATTCTCCAACAAATATTGCGTCCTGTAGGGCTTCTCCAAAAACCAACAGTACAGACTGCGTCTAAAGTTTGATAATGTAGAATATTTCTTCGGTCTATTTTAGACAACCCTGCGTTACTTTATGCTTGCCAAATGTTATTTGTTTTTTTCTAGTTACTGTTTTGATTTCTTTAACTTTTAGGAAGAATTTAATATGTAAATTCAGGACCACGTTCTATAATAGTATTTCTTTTTTTATAATATTGTCTTAGCCCAGGAGACAACCCTATGATGAATATAGTAGAGCTTAGGCGGAGGAAGATTTTTGAGGAAGAGTAGATTGGGAAATTTTTAACCTGACAAATGTTGCAAATGAGTCACAAAATTTTTAGCGTGATATTTTTACTCTGCAATATCCGAAACTACCTCAACCATTGGTAACCACATAAATCACCGCGCCCTTTACAGGAGTTCATCCCGTGCCCATAGAGAAAGAAGTCTGTAAACGTGCGCCTCAGCCCGCTCGTTCAGTTTCTGTCCTCTTTGGTTTTTTGATGTATTCTGCCAGGGAATCTCATGAATGTCTTCGTTTGTCGTTGATTTATTGCTTCTCACTTTGAACAAAATAAGAATATTGTTTCAAATATTTGGTAAACAGGCCAGGGGGGGGGGAGTTGAAGGTTGTGCACATTAGGGCTAGGAGTCTTAAAGAAAATGTTGATGAGATGATTGAATCGACTTGGCGGCGCTTTTCGATTCTTGTAAGTGACCAATTCAAGCCTAGGATTATGTTCAGGTCAAAAATGTCTAACTTGAAGTTCCTATGCTTCGAGGTGTATAGTGATTATGAAAAGTCCATACTGTTAGCAACGTATTGTCCTGGATCCTCCTCAACATTCGACCATGATATACTACTGCTAACTTACAACTCCTTAATCGAACTCAAACAACCCTCTAAAAGATAATTAAAAATACGGTTATTGCGCTAGTGCTGAACTCTACATTGAGAATGGGTTTATCATTGGCATCAGTAACTGATGGGTAGATGTTTTCTAGGTCCAAATCAAATATTTTCTCAAAACATTGAAACCTAGTGATTGGCCATGATTTTCTCGAAGGAAGTCTCGACTCTTATAAAATTCTAGAAAATAAAGTGAAACTACTAAGCGTCAGTACTTTCGATCTAAATTTGATTCCGATTAACCCTTCACGAAAACTTCGGAGGAATCTTGACACATTGGCGACGGGAGACGCAAACTTGCATTTTTATCAATGTCCAAATAGTCGCTGGTAAAATATTATCCCTCTGCAATGTGTTAAAAGTGTTTGTGTTGTTAGCAGAAATACTTCTGGCTGTAACTTTAATCCTAGCGTATTGAATGCTTCTGGAGAGGTTCATATGAAATTCTTAAAGATTCTTTTGCCATCGATTGGTCTTGCTTGGGATTAATAGATGGACTTCAGGGAATCTATTTACCTGCCATCTGTTGTTTTGGGATCAACACATTAACATTAACATTAACGCCAATGAGAAACTTAAATCGCCTCATAGTCCCCTCTCCACGTCAATCAACCATCATAAATAAGACTTTTCACACATGGTGGAATCTCCAGAATTTCTATCAAGAGGGTTGGTATTCATTTAGAAAACGTGTTGAAAACATTTCATCTTGCCAAATTTAATAAAATTAGTAATATTAAGGGCAGTTCATGCACTACAATGTGTATTCGTCATGTTTTTCGATCTACAATAAAACTTCCTTATAATAAT